>JZKD02S1826645.1:511661-532521 GCA_000966675.3 Picea glauca | reverse complement strand
TGAGAAAATGACAAGTGTAACCTTCTTCAGGAAAAAGTTCTTAATGAAGAGTTTGATCTTATATTATCATGACATAATCATATTATCATCTTGATAACCAAAAATGTGGATAACAATTGCCCAAATGGAAGTTCCGCCTCCTCAACATGAAGTCGAGACATACCCCGTCCAGATTGCAGATACTTAGACCTCACAAGTGGAGGCATCAACAAGAAAAATAAAAAGAGCAAAGGCTACTCCTAAAACCCCCACTGAGGGGAAAATAAGAAGCAAACGGATAAGATGGCATAAAGAAATTCAGGAAACATAACAGCCTGAAGAAATTCAGGACACAACAGAGCAGCCCTTACAGAAAGATGTTCAACAGATAGAACAAACACCACAAGGGAACAACCAGGAGAATACCCAACCAACATTATAACACCTCACAGAACAATTTTTGAAAAGCTATGAGGTGGAGATAACTCAAGTTCTAGGGAGTTTAGGAACCTCAAATAGCAGAGACACAAACATGCCAAAAGAATATCAGGCGCCAAACTCTCCTTCAAACCCTGCTGAAGACTTCCTTGACCTTGAGATGTCACTCCCAGATGATACAATAGAAGAAAAACCTCATACTGAGGTAAAGACCCTAGTAGGGAAAGCATAAGAGCCACTATTAACAGATCAAGGTGAAGAAAATCCTGACAGCTCACAGAAACAAAAATCAGGCAAAAATCACAATAGAATTAGAAGGTTAAAACAAGAGAACAAGTTGTTGAAGAGAAGGGTTAAAAGGATTAAAGTATTAAAGCTAAAAGTTGGCAAGCATAAGGAAATTATCAAGGAATTAAGAAAACAACTAGAGAAGTCCGATAAGATCCAAGAAAGAAAGAAGGCCAAAAGACACAGAGCACCAGGAAGGAACCCTCTTCTTAGGAGGGCAGTCCAAACAAGCTCTGTAGGAACACAAACAAAGATGCATATCCTTGAAGAAATAGTAGAAATGGAACTTCAGACTGATACTACAGCAACAGAAAGGGTAGCTGTTCAAAGTGAAGAAGAGATCCCTTTGGGAGTACAAGAAACAGGGGTTCAACCAGAAATTTTAGGGGAAATAGCTGAGGAAGTAATTCCCGCTCTTATGGAGACCACAAATGCAGAAACTCAGACAGTAATTGCAGTCATGAAAGAAGTAGCCTATCATATTGAAGAGGTATTTCAGTTTCAGGATCAAAGTGCCATCATTAAAAGACTAGAAGCAAAACTAGTACAAGCCCATCATGCCTTGACCCAAACCAGAGATGAAATGGTGACCATGACAGAGAACCAAAGAGTTTTTAAACAAATCAAAACCATGTCAGCCATGGAAAATGAGACATATGATAAGCTGAATAAGGCTTAAGAGAAGACAAATAAGGTACAAGGACAATTGGAAAAAGCTTTGGAGAAAATCAAAGCGATTTGTGATATCTACACTGATGCAATAGATTGTAGAGCTCCTGCTACCAATTATACTCTGTTTTTATTAGAACACTACTTGTTGCTGAGGGTGAAATCTATTTGAGCAGGTAAACCGATTAAATTCATTACTATCTCTGAGTTTGTGTCTTGTTTTAGGGAGCAGGAAGAGAAAGTTTAGTATTTCCTGTGTGAGTTGTACTTCCATAGTTTCATTTTGGAAGACAAAAGCAGAGATAATCCTAGTCCTTTTATTGGGGACATTCAATTTCAAGCATTCCTATCCTTCACTAAAAATCAGGTCAGATGGGCTAAATCCCACAAAACTTTCATGAAGAGAGAAACTAGGTTAGATCTTTGGGTCAGGGGGGAACCACCAAAGTCCTTTCCAGCTATCATGCGGCATAGTACATTCATGAAAAAGGAAGGAGTGAGAAGCTCTTTAGGTCCTATTCATCAACAGGTTATATGATCGGGCATAGCATATTTCAGGGAGCTCAAGGAGGAAGCTCTTGTTGGCTCCAAGTTAAGGTGGGATATCTCCCTATTTGAAGTAAGGGTTAGAGAACCCTTCGGGTTCAAGAATTTCTTTGCAGTCACCTTTAGAATAAAAGGATATGCCAGATTGATCCAGGAGGAGGGACTGACCTGGATTGGGTGTAGATATAATCCCCCTCTTATCTAGTTTCCTCCAAAGGATTACCAAAGAGATTATCAAATTAATAAAAAGAGGGAAGACATTGCTTTTGGAGAACTCAAAAGGAAGAATGGATTCAGGGCACCTGGTGAACCAACTTTTCCTCCTTACAACATCACTGCTTTACATGTAAGAACTTATCTTGCATGAGGACATGAAAGAAGGTAAGTTGGGGGGTATGTTGGGTTATGAAAAGGTACACATATCCTCCTCATTCCCTTGATTTATGATATCATCTTGACTGACTTTTTTGTTACTTAGGAATAAAATAAGATAGGAAATGATTGAAATGCCTTCTAGAATTGTTATTGAGATGAAGTTCATAAATTCTAAAATATGGTTGGAATGGTTTGATTCTGTTACAGAAATGGGTAAAATTCGGTAAAATCATGATAGCAGAAGAGATCGAAGATGCGAAAGCTATTGGAGGTTAATATATGGAGCGTAAAGCAGTTTCAAGAAAGAGATTGGTTCCCTATTTTGTAAACTTCATAAATAGTAATAGAGATCTTGAGGATATCTCGATCCCCAAGATATCTTAATCTACCCATATTTTGTAATATACAAAGGGTAGTGAATCCTAGAAAGAATAATGTAAGAATTGTATCTAAGTACTCAGAAATCAGACTTGCTCTGCACAAACAGTTTTTGTAAATGTTGTATCAGTTATGGAGTTAATAAAGACTTTGAACGTTTCCATCATTTTTGTATACTGAGTTTCTAGTAGCAGTGCTTCTGAGGACTAAGGGCCTAGTCTGAAGGAGTTACTGTCTCAATCTATATCTGTATCAGTTTTGATTTTTGTTTTATGATTTAAATCTCCTTTGCAATAGTTAAGATAGATGCACAAATGTGTTAATGATTTATTGTTGTTTTCTTATAAGAGATAGATTTTTTGGTTTGAATGTTATTGATTGCTGTTCCAGATCTCATTTCTGTAGTTTACTGCATTGACAGTTCCTCTCATTTTCACATATGATGTTCCTTTCAATTAAATTAGCAATCGCTGTTCCTTTCTGTTAAATTAGCATTTGTTGTTCCTTTCCATTAAATTAGCATTCGCTGTTCCTTTCCATTAAATTAGCATTTTATGTTCCTTTTTACTTACTTAGCATTTGCTATTCAATTACTTTTCTTTCTCAATTTCTAGTATTCAGTTATTCCTTTCCAGCAGATTAGATATTTATTAATAGATCAACCTTCTTTCATAGATTCAATTCTTGTTTCTTAATTAGATCAATTCATGCCTTTAATATCAGATTCAATTCTTATCTCTTAATTAGATAAATTCGAAAATTCAATTTATACCTTCAATTCATAACACAGTATAGATTAGATTTCAATTCTGTTAAGTAAGATCTTGGCTTTAGAAACTTAATATATGTGTGAGGAACTTGATTGTTGATAAACTCAGATTTTATTTAACTACACGATTTTAGCCTCTACGAGCTATCTGCATAGACTTTGCTGATATTCTTGAAATAGAAGATGAATCCTCGGGTTGATAAATTAATGTTAAACTAAGGCTATTTTTAGGACATATTTAGAGCCCAAAAACCATAACGGACATAACTGAGTTAATGAAGGCTTCTCACCCATTGCAAGAGATCCGTTGCCGAGTTATCTATTTATCCCATTATGCCACACAATGAGAACACTTTTTCCAACCGTGACTATCTGAGCCCGCAGAATAGTTGATTTTGCATAGTGATCATCATGCTATTTCCATCCATCCCATTGCATTGAATAGTTACTCTTTGAACCTGAGATATTCAACCACGAGCATGTATGTCTGAAGAACTTAGCACACTCAAAGAGTCTGTGAAGGAAGTACTCATCGACCTCATGACTGAGAGAGTCATGTCTGAAAGAGTGATGTCTGTGGGTGTACAAGCGTCATCAAAGAGAGGAATGCAAGCCTCTCCGTCGACTTCTCGTGGAGCCAGACCATCTTGACCATCAACGACAAAGAGAACTAAACACAAATATGACCTAACAAATGTGAAGCTGATCCCGACCATATTTCCCAACTACATCCAGCCTCTGGCCGACGCGGTGAGTCGAGATAGTGTGCCAAGAGATTTCGAGTACACCATGGTTATTGCGTACCTCCTGAAGGGGATACACGTAGTTCGATCACAACAGGACAAGATCGCAACGTTGAAGTTTAATGACTTCAACCTCGGAGATTGCAAGAACTATAGTATGTTCACCCTATATAAATACCTGACCAGGATGAAGGGGAAGAACTCAAAGATAATTCCCCAAGCATGGACGATGAACCTCGCGCAGTCCACCTTGTTAAACATAATGAAAATCCCACACTTCAAAAGGCACCAGGAAGTCAACGCCTGTGTCAAGCTATTGCTTTCATGTTATCATGGAAGATACTTATGGCTAGACCACCATATCATAGTTGATTCGACGTTGATCCATAGGATTACATGATTAAGTATGCAAGGACCCAACCCGCAGGATTTATATCCAGGAAAAGCCACAGATCACGCACTAGCATAGAAGATCAAGGATACATATGGCGATGTTGAAAAGGGGATGCAAGGCTACAAGGTAGCCTCCATCCATAATGGTGTAGTGTGCCTAGCCTTCTAGTTAATATCCAAAAAGTTAGTAAGGAAGAAATGACCCACCCAGGTCACAGGCTTTGTCGTTGACCTCGCAGGGAAGTGCATGGAAGGTCTACAGATGAACTGGGTGAAGTACCTAGTTAATTAGTTGGAACTAGACTTCTGTGAAACACAGGATTAGGGCTACGAGTTTCACTTTAGATGGCTCCTGATCCTCATCACCTTTGTTTCCTAGGAGATGCCGGAAGGTGCGACCTTTTCGGATATTGAACCATTCGAGCCGCGTACTGCGAAGTTCACCACACTCTGGTACTCGCGTGATATGAAAAAACAGTGGCAGTCGAATGCTATTTTTCACACATATTACCTTTAGCTGAAGAGATCCATCAAAGATGAACCTCACATGAATCCAAACTGCCTACAGAGGTTTCGAATCCTGATGAAGTTTTGCGCATATCGACACTTCATCTACCTTACGATGTGAGTCGATGAACATAAGGAGTAGCTTCAGTCATACTACAAACTCATGGAAGAGGACCTTGAGGAGATCACTAAGGACTAGTCGACAGACCTCCTTATTCCAGTAGACCCTACATATATGTCTGACCTTGACAGCCCAAATACCATGCACACAAAACATGATACACCCGGACCCAGCAGAATGAAGAAGACTGAAGAGGTCCAAGACTTTAGCAACGCCTCAGGAAAGACTGCTTCCATATCACCTGACTGAGGGGGTGATGATGAAGAGATAAATGGAAAAGGATCTGAACATAAGCAAGGTGAAGTAACACTGCCTAGATATGAGATCAATCCCCTAAAGAAGAGGAAGTTTTCTCCTCTGAAACCTTCTTCCCGGAATAAATCGAGAGCCACCGTGACCAAGATGAAGACTGTGCTCACTATAGATGATTTTGACTTCATCATAGCAGCCCTAAACGATGCTTTGTAGGAAATCATGAAGAAACAAGAAGCTAACCAGGAGGAAATGTATGACATAATTAAGGTTGAATTCCGAGGGATACAATAGGCCCTTTAGTCCAGCCATGCATTTTCCACTATGCCCTTGCCATCAGGAGAACCAGAGTTGGGAGATGAACTAGCCCAATTCCATCGACTAGCTGATGCGATCGAAGATCGCCTTCGTCGCGCACAAAAAGAAACAGAACAAGCCACCCAGGCTATCCAATAGCTTCATCAACGAATATCAAACTTAGAGCTCCACACCATACTGGACACCCCAGAGGATGTAAGGGATCAAAGAGAAGTGATGCAGGAGCATCGCCTTCACAGTCATCAACACACACGTGGAGGAGAGAAGAATGGCATTTCAGCAAAGCCATAAATTCAAATCGAGCATTAACTCAGAATTTATTTGGGTTGTTGAGATATTTTGTTGAGCAAATTTTAAAATTGTAACTTGTTTCTAAAGTATCTAAGGAACGTAAGAAATCGCAGACATGGAGTGTTGAATATGTCTGATAGTAATTATAATTTATCATAATAGGACTGAGTAGGTAATAGTTTTAAGTATGAATTGATAGATTTCAGGAACAAGATGAGAGAGATCAGGGAGTCGGTCCTTAAAAAGTTTCATTTTTCATTGTAAGAGTAGATTAGGATGGATAACATAGGATAGAACAAAGTAGAACATAATAGCAGGAACACCATGTAATTTTCATTCTTCAGTAATGAATAGAATAGACAGGAGATTGTCATATATCTATGTTGATTTACTGTTTAAAGAAAAGTGTGTTGTATTCTCTGTGATGTTCATATTTTCATTTTCATTTCCTATTGAGAGTGGAGAGAATGACTGTATGATTCTATAACGAAACTGGATAAGTTTCAATTTTTTTTCTACTAAACTGTGTATGCAAGGCATGCATTCCCTAATGCAAGGTGTGCATTAACTGGATCTCAGAATGATTCAGAGAGGGAGGTTCATAGGAGAACAATGAGACTTGATATTCCAGGTGCAAGGAGTGCACAAAACTTAGAGCCGACTAAGTTCGAAGAAACAAAAAAGAAGAATGCCAGGAGGGCGTGAGGTATTTTCTTTTCAAGAAAATCGCTTTGAATTTGAGTTATTCCAAATCCTTGAATGCAAGTTGTGCATAGGAATTTGAATCTTTAAGGATAAGAAGCTCAAGAGGGAGTGTTTTTTCATTCATAGAGATCCAGCTGAAGAAGGACTGAAGATTCAGTCCTTGACACTTAGAAGATTTCCTAAGTCTGGGAAGAAAATTCGCATAAGCTTAGGGGGGAGACCATAGTAACTGTCAGATCTGAATGCAGAGAGTTGATAGCTGTTGGATCTAGAAGAACGACGAGGAGTTGAATGGACAGTGGAAATACTTTGAGAGGAAGTGCCGATCTTTCGATAGCCGTCAGATCTGTGGAAGCAGCGCGAACCTTAGCGCGTTGCACCCAAAGGAGGATCTCACAATTCGGCGTCTGGTGGAACAAGGGTGAATTTCCTTTGGACTCACATGTTGTGAAATCCTGACGACTATCAGATTTCACAAAAGAAACCCATCAAGAAGGGAAGAGATTGAGATTTGGGACATGTGGTGAGTAGTCGGTGTTTGGGAGAATCACCGAAAGAATCAAGACCGACCATCATGGAGAGAACATGTGGCGACAATATCCAATCGACCGGGGGACTCACGAGGAGAAGAGCAGGGGATTCGTGAGAAGGAAATACATGAAATCACCCAGACCGTCCCTCAGGAAAAATAAGATTGGAGGATCCTGACCATTGGTCAAGGGGCAGCGAAGACCGTCGATCGAGTGCGAAAGGATTTCGGAGTTTCGACGTTCAAGGAACTAAAGGTGTAGGAACTTTGGCCTCGCAAGTTGTGAAACCTCGAAGTGAAAAACCCAAACGTGCTCAAGGTTTGACCATAGGTCATAGGACCGGGTCATATGGTGATCCACTAAGGGAAGCGTTAAAAGAACATGGGGTCCTTTCGAAGTTTGGAACTTTGGGAGTTGAGAGGTAGGAGAGCATGTTCGTGGGTTTGCCGAACCATGAACTCCGATAGCCCTTTTGGTGTAGATGCGTGGTCACGGGGCATGGTCACGTGAGGTAGGAGCTGAGAACCTTAATCCCCCAATTGGGATTTGGGGATTCAAGTTGCAAAGGAATGAGATGCTTGACTATAGATGTCCCGATCTATGAAAAGTGCCGTTTTTTTTAGCGCGAGGTCACGACAAACAGTCGCATGAACCGATATTTAAGCATAGGCTAATCGTCATTAATCTCTTTTCAGCATTCGGTGGTTGAAGAGACAAGGATTTATCCCTCAAGAAATACCAAACCCTGAAATGAGAAACACACCTTATGGGTAAGGCCGTGGTCATAAGGACGATCACATGAAGGGGGAGCTTGCACTTGATGCTGGAGTCTTCACATGTGAGTTCTAAACAAGAGGACCTGTGGGTCTGATTTACAGGGTTCCAGTGAGGACCCAAAAGAGTTGTTCCAGCTTGGAGTTAGAGGTCGATCTAGTGATCGGGAGGTCGCAGACCCCTCTAGGGTAGGGGGTTTGCATCAGGTGGTATCAGAGCCAAAGAAAAATCTTTTAAGTTTGTTTGCAGAACAACAGAAAAAAGAAGAAGAGAGGAAGGTTGGTATCCTTCATGGAAATTTAGCTCTGTTGGGAGGTGACGTAGTGAACTCATGCTGCCAAGAAGGCACAAAGAAAATGCATATTTGGAAGAAGAAATGAGGCGACTCAGAATGAGGTTGGACACCATGGAAACAACACAGAGAAGGGCACCAGATAATAGCGATGTCAGTGAAACTGAGAGTGAAGAAGAGGGCGAAACTGACGAAAATGTGGTAGAGGATGCTGCACAAGATTTCTTGATAAAAGCTGTTTCAAAGATTGGGGCCAGAGAAATGATAGAAGTACCTATGTATGAAGGTAATCTGGAAGTTGAAGAATTGCTAGATTGGATACATGCCATGGATAAGCACTTCGATTATGAAGATATCGAAGAGGACAAAATGGTGAAGCATGTAGTGACGAGGTTGAAGGGTCACACAACATTATGGTGGGATGAACTGCAATCCGAACACAGAAGAAATGGTAAGCAAAAAATTAAAAGCTGGGATAGGATGGTAGCTAAGCTGAAAGATAAATTTATCCTAAAGGATTACCAGATCAATATTTACAGGAGGTTGCAGAACCTGAAATAAAGAGGTTTATCAGTGAAGGAGTACACTGAAGAGTTCTACAGACTGAACATCAAGGCTGGACAGAAGGAGAATGAAGATGAAAAGACATCCAGGTATATCAATGGGCTGGGATATGAAATCCAAGAAGAGATCAACATGATGTCTGTCAGTATAGTTGAGGATGCTTATCGAGCAGCCTTGAAAGCTGAGGAAAAATTAGCCAGGAGGCAAAGTCAATGAAGCAGAGGTGGAAATTTGAGCCGAGGAAAAGGATCCAGTAGGGAGAAGTTATAGAAGTCAAAGCCAAAAGCTGATAAGCAACATAGCCACCAAGAGAAGGGAGAAATCTCTAAATAAGGACAACATGGTGGACACATTTCTTTTCCCAGAGGTAGAGGAAGAGGAAGAGCTAGAGGAGGCATAGTTAAATGCTATACCTATGGAAAGGAAGGGCACAAATCTTGGGAATGTCCCGACAGAAAAAGAGAAGGAGGAGAAGAACACATTGCCGAAGTAGAGAAGCATGTGGAAGCAGAGGCCACAGAAGGAGGAAGAAACCAGAGAAGGAACCAGAAGAACCAGTTCAACAAACAAGCCTGTTTAGAACTGCTTGTAAGATGAAAGACAGGGTTTGCAAGGTGATCATAGACAGTGGGAGCATGGATAATATAGTATCCATAGAGATGGTGGAAAAGCTGGAGCTGAAGACAACTACACATCCAAGGCCATACAAAGTATCGTGGCTGCATAAAGGACATCAAGTCATGCTAACTCAACAATGCCAAGTTGAGTTTAAAATAAGAGGTTACAAAGATGAAATATTGTGTGATGTAATCCCTATGAATGTCTGTCATATTTTATTGGGAAGACCGTGGCAATATGACCGAAAGGTTATTCATGATGGGAGAAAAAAAACCTATACCTTAGAAAAGAATGGTAGGACACATATGTTGCTACCCATAGTAGACAATGAGAAGGCAAAAGCTAGTTCAAGCATACTTCTCATGAGTGGGAAGGAGCTCTTAAAGGAAGTCAAGCAAGAGAGAGATTTGCAGTTTGCTGTTGTGAGGAAGCCTAGAGTGGTCCTTACAAATACTTATGTAGAATATTTTCCTATAGAAATCCAAGAATTGTTAGAGAAATTTGCTGATATAGTTGTAGATGAGTTACGACACTCATACCACCCATCAGAAGCATAATCCATCACATTGACCTTATTCTAGGAGCTAGTTTTCCGAACAAAGAAACTTATAGGTTGACACCTAGAGAGAATGAGGAAGTCAAGAATCAAGTCCAGGAGTTGTTGGATAAAGGGTTAGTCAGGGAAAGCCTAAGCCCATGTGAAGTACCGTCTGTATTAAGCCGAAAGAAAGATGGAGGATGGAGAATGTGCACAGATTCTCGAGCCATCAACAAGATAACCATTAGGTATAGATTTCCTTTGCCAAGGATGGATGATTTGATGAACTGCCTAAGTGGCGCAAGCTATTTTTCCAAGATAGACTTGAAGAGTGGATACCATCAAATAAGAATGAGAGAAGGAGATGAATGGAAAACAACATTCAAGATGAATGAAGGATTATTTGAATGGCTGGTCATGTCGTTTGGGTTGAAAAATGCACCAAGCACATTCATGAGACTGATGAATGAAGTGTTGAAAAACTTCATTGGCAAATTTTTTATAGTATATCTATATGATATACTAATCTTCAACAAAACAAAAGGAGAACACTCAAGACATTTAACCGTAGTGATGAAAAGGTTACAACGAGAGAAATTACTGATAAATATGAAGAAATTTTCTTTTATGAAGAAGGAACTCATATATTTGGGATTCATAATCTCTTTGAATGAATTGAAGATGGACCCAGAGAAGGTGAGAGCAATTAGAGAATGGCCATCACCAAGCAACCTATTTGAAGTACTAAGTTTTCATGGGTTAGCGAGTTTTTATAGGGAATTTATCATAAATTTTAGTGGCATATGTGCACCCATGTTGGATACTATGAAGAAGAAACACAAGTCCTTTACTTGGACAGAGGAAGCTGAGAAAGGTTTCAAAGTGTTGAAAGAGAAGATCACAGAACAACCAATTCTGGTCTTACCAGATTTTGGAAAATCATTTTAGGTGAGATGTGACGCAAGTGGATTAGCTATTGGAGTAGTCTTGAGCCAGGACAATAAGACATTTGCTTATTTTAGTGAGAAACTGAATGACGCCAAGAAAAAGTATTCCACATATGACAAGGAATTTTATGTAGTGATTCAAGCTTTAAAAAAATGGAGACATTATTTAATTCCTAAAGAATTTGTCTTGTATAGTGATAATCATGCTTTGCAATTTATTACTAGGCAAGAAAAGTTGAATCAAAAACATGCAAAATGGGTAGAATTCATGCATAATTTTACTTTTGTTATTAAGCACATTGCTGGAACTGCTAACAAATTTACAGATGCTTTGAGAAGAAGAAGTTTGATTGTACAGGAATTCCAAGTGGAGACATTGGGGTTTGAACACCTCAAGGAGATGTATACAGAAGATGCAGATTTCAAGGGAGCGTATAAGGCATGCAAGAATCCTTTATTGGGAGAAAAAATCCCATGGACTGAATATTTAATTCAGGATGGATTAATTTTCAAGGGGAGCCAATTATGTATTCCAAAGTTCTCAATGAGAGACAACCTACTGAAAGAAAAACAAAGTGGAGGTTTAGCTGGACACTTTGGTCACGACAAGACGTTTGCATAATTGAGCAATTTGTATTATTGTCCAAACATGAGAGAAGTAGTGAAGAACTTCATGAACAAATGCAGAGTTTTTCAGTATGCAAAGGGAAGACAACAAAATACTGGTTTGTATTAGCCATTTCCAATTCCAGAGAGATCATGGGATGCAATCAGTATGGATTTTGTTTTGGGATTGCCGAGAACTCAGAGAGGAAGCGATTTCATATTTGTTGTGGTGGAAAAATTCTCAAAAATGGCACATTTCATACCATGCCAGAAGACAAGCGATGCCACACACATCGCCAATTTGTTTTTTAGAGAAGTAGTGAGACTACATGGATTTCCGAGGAGCATAGTTTTAGACAGGGACACCAAATTTGTGGGACATTTTTGGAGGACTCTATGGAAAAGACTGGGGACGAAATTATCCTTTAGTTCAACATATCACCCTCAGACAGATGGACAAACTGAAGTAGTAAACAGAAGTCTAGGAAACCTACTGAGGAGTTTAGTCACTGAGAAAGGAAGACAATGGGATCAAATTCTGGCACAGGAAGAATTTGCATTCAACAATTCAGTGAACAAGAGAACATGGAAGAGTCCATTTGAAATTGTGTATGGTATGCAACCAAGAGGGATTGACAAATTAAGAGATTTGAGCCAAGATGAGTTCAGAAGTGCTGGAGCAGAGGATTTTGCAGTAGAAATGTAAGAACTCCATGACAAAGTCAGAGAGCAGCTACATGACAACAATCATAAATACAAGAGCAAAGTTGACCAGAGAAGAAGAGAAATTCAATTTGAAGTTGGGGATGAAGTTTTAGCTCATTTGAGAAGAGAGAGATTCCCAAGGGGAAAACACAACAAATTGAAGATGAAAAAGATTGGGCCATGTCGAATTCTCAAAAAATTCACAGCCAATGCTTATGAGATTGAGTTTCTGAACAATGTTGGGATATCACCGATATTCAATGTTGCAGACCTATATCCTTACCAAAGGAATGAAGTAGGAGAGATAGATGATCAGAAAGAGATTCAGTGGGAAGAGCAATTGCCCTCAACAGAAATACCTTAGATGGAGAAAATCATTGAACAAAGGGATGGAAAGAAAACCCGGAGGAAAACATATCCTGAGTACTTAGTGAAGTGGAAATATCATCCAAGGGAAGATGCAAGTTGGGTCACAGAACCTGATATTTTGAAGCATGGAATGGAAGTGTAGGAGCTCATGTACAAGAGTCCATGAATTTTTTTAACCAGAGGAGTATGATGCAGGAGCATCGCCTTCATAGTCATCAGTGCACACGTGGAGGAGAGAAGAATGACATTTCAACAAAGCCAAAATTCAAATCGAGCATTAAATTAGAATTTATTTGGGTTGTTGAGATATTTTGTTGAGAAAATTTTAAAATCGTAACTTGTTTCTAAAGTCTCTAAGGCTGTAAGAAATCACAGACATGGAGTGTTGACTCTGTCTAATAGTAATTAGCAGTTATTGTAATAGGATTGAGTAGGTAATAGTTTTAACTCTGAATTGATAGATTTCGGGAACAGGGCGAGAGAGCTCAGGGAGCTGGTCCTTAAAAAGTTTCATTTTTCATTGTAAGAGTAGATCAAGATGGATAGCGTAGGATAGAACAAAGTAGAACAGAATAGCAGGAACACCATGCAATTTTCATTCTTTAGTAATGAATAGAACAGACATGAGATTGTCATATATCTGTGTTCATTTACTGTTTAAAGAAAAGTGTGTTGTATTCTCTGTGATGTTCATATTTTCATTTTCATTTCTTGTTGAGAGTGGAGAGAATGACTATATGATTCTATAACGAAACTGGATAAGTTTCAATTGTTTTTTCTACTGAACTGTGTATGCAAGGTGTGCATTCCCTAACACAAGGTGTGCGTTAACTGGATCTCAGAATGATTCAGAGAGGGAGGTTCAGAGGAGAACAAGGAGACTTGATATTCAAGGTGCAAGGAGTGCACAGAACTTAGAGCTGACTAAGTTTGAAGAAACAACAAAGAAGAACGCCAGGAGGGCATGAGGTATTTTCTTTTCAAGAAAATCCCTTCGAATTTGAGTTATTCAAAATCCTCGAATGCAAGGTGTGCATAGGAGTTTGAATCTTTAAGGACAAGAAGCTCAGGAGGGAGTGTGTTTTCGTTCAAAGAGATCTAGTTTAAGAAGGACTGAAGATTTAGTCCTTGAAACTTAGAATATTTCCTAAGTCTAGGAAGAAAAGTCACAGAATCTCAGGGGGGAGACCAAAATAACCATCAGATCTTAATGAAGAGAGCCGATAGCCATCGGATCTAGAAGAACGAAGAGGAGTTGAATGGATGGTGGAAATACTTCGAGAGGAAGTGCTGATATTCCGATAGCCATCAGATCTGTGGAAGAAACACGAACCTTAGCACCTTGTGCCCAAAGGAGGATCTCATCATTTGGCGTCTGGTGGAACAAGGGTGAAGTTCCTTTGGACTCATGTGTTGACAAATCCTGATGACTGTCATATTTCACAGAAGACACCCATCAATTAGGGAAGAGATCGAGAGTTGGGACATGTGGTGAGTAGTTGACCTTTGGGAGAATCACTGAAAGAATCAAGACCATCCATCGTGGAGAGGACAGGTGGCGACAATATCTGATTGACTGGGGGATTCATGAGGAGAAGAGAAGGGGATTCGCAAGAAGGAAATCCAGACCATCCCTCAGGAAAAACAAAATGGAGGATCCTGACCGTTGGTCAAGGGGAAGCAGAGACCGTCGATCCAGTGTGAAAGGATTTCAGAGTTTCGTCATTCGGGGAACTGAAGGTGCAGGACCTTTGGCCTCGCAAGTTGTGAAACTCAGAAGTGTGAAACCCCAATGTGCTCAAGGTTTGACCCTAGGTCATGGGATTGGGTCATATGGTGATCCACTAAGGGATGCATTAAAAGAACGTTGGGTCCTTTCAGAGTTTGAAAATTCAAGATTTGAGAGGTAGGAGAGCATGTTCGCAGGTTTTTCGAACCGCGAACTCCGATAGCCCTTTTGGTGTAGATGCATGGTAGTGGGGCATGGTCACATGAGGTAGGATATGAGAACCTTAAGCCCCCAATTGGGATTCAGGGATTCAAGTTGAAAAGAAACAGGATGCTTGACTACAGAAGTCCTGATCTACGAAAAGCGCTTTTTGGTTTAGCGCGAGGTCATGGTAAACGGTCGGATGGAACAAGATTTAAGTATAGGCTAATCACTGTTAAGCTCTTTTTGGAATTCATCGGTTGTAGAGACAAGGATTTATCCCTTGAGAAATCTCGAACCTCAAAATGCGAAACACGCCTTATGGGTAAGGCTGTGGTCATAAGGATGATCACATGAAGGGGGAGCTCGTGCTTGATGCTGGAGTCTTCACACGCGAGTTCTAAACAAGAGGACATGTGGGTATGATTTACAGGGTTCTAGTGAGGACCCGAAAGAGCTGTTCCAACTCATATTTAGAGGACGATCTAGGGACCGGGAGGTCGCGAACCCCACTGGGGTAGGGGGTTTGCATCAAGAAGCAACTGCTCGAAGCGCATTTGAAAGAATAAAAGTCCTTGCTCTGGAATGCAAGCAACTGAGTGATCATAGTGCCCAGACATATGAGCGACTCACCGAGAATCCAAAATTGAAGGTACTAGACTCACAACTACATGAAGCAAAGCAGTAAGTAGAGACAATGCAGGCACAGTTGAATCCCCTGTCAGCTGTGGAAATAATGATGCGATCCCAAGAGCTGCGCATTGCCCAACAATAGGTCCACATTATTCAGAGCAAAGTTATGGAAGTAACTCAGAGGCTCCAACCTGTACATGATGAGGCTTACTAACTGTTCACAAAGATCGAAGGCTGAGGAGCGGAACTGGAGCAAGTCGTCATTGCAGCTGAAAAATGCCTAGAGGGACCTGTCAATAAAAAAGTCATACAAGAGTTCACTGAACAGGAGGCCATAGCACAACAACAAGTCGAAGCAGCTTGAACCAAGCTTGAGGCTTTTGAAGCAGAACTAGTCAGATTAGAGTGACTTAGGACAAGTCACAGGTGAGTGTTGGGGGCTTGTTGTCCCTTGACCAAGTTTTAAGGATTCTTGGTCATGTTTGAACTAATTTTGGGACTTTGATAGGATGTTGAAGGTGGAGCACAAGATGAAGCGAAGATTGCATGATTTCAACCCCTTTTAGGGTCGTTTTTGGGATTCAGGATTATGTAATGTATATGGGATGATGGCCCATGGGTTTACCCATGATTAGGCCTATTTTTTAATGTATAAATAAGTAGCTAAGAGATTTAAGAAAAGGGGGGGGAAAGAGACCTAGTAGGCCAGTGTGCTAAGTGCTAGAGTTGGATCTATGTGATCAAGCGTTGTAAGTGCTTTGTGCATACTGTGTGAGGCTTGCAAGGCTAGTGCAAGTAACTGTAAGAGACTGTGTGAAGGCTTGGTGTTGTACCCTAGCTAGAAGAAGGAGGATCTGGTGGAGTGCACACAGATCTCTTGTATTCTGCGGAGTAGAACTTGGATGCTATGTGCTTGTAAGAAGCTCGAACAAAGATAATAAAGAAGAGAAGAGTTGGTGGACGTAGCCCCAGGGTGGGGGTGAACCACATACATGCTGTGTTGCTATGATTTGTGCGATGTATTGATGTGTTTTATTGCTTAGTGATTTAATATGGATGAATTATAAATAGATATGTTGATGATTAATGCTTAATAATATAGATGGATGTTAAATCTAACTTACGTGCACATGCTTAGTGCTTAAATACCTTAGATCTGGATGAATATTGCGCTATTATGTAATTAGGGTTTTACTTGCAATGTGAATAAAGGGTTAAAGACTAATGAATATTAATTGATGAGTGCTTTGTTAAGTGTTAGAATCATAGATCTGTGTCCCAGCTAAGGTTGCAGACATCTGAGTCCTGTAACCACCCTTGCCTCTACCTCAGGTGAGACTTCATGTGCTTTGTAGGTGTTGTCGAAAGGGCCGGTAGTTAGGGTTTTGTTGGTGTGCTGTTGTAGCGTTGAACCCTGGTTCTGCCCCTATGCCAAGGAGATTTATTACTTCTAGTGTAGGTCAAATATTCCCTTCTCCTCAATTCCTTCTTCTAATCATTTGTTAACTGATTCAAGGCCCGGAGTCTCCCCTCTCTTTCTCCTTGTTTTTTGGCTTCATTGATATGTTCTTGTGTGACTTTCTCTTCTTGGAACATGCATATCATATCATTGAAATTCATATCGTCAGGATAATCTTCATCTCATTGGGGACATTCGTCTTCTCTGTGAGGTTCTTTGTATGAAATGCACCCAAATTCTATGTCAACTGTCTGAGGTGGTTTCAAAGTGTTTGGGGCCTTTGCTTCTTGTTGAGGCCTTGGTTTCCAACATGTGGCATATCTCCACTATGTGGAAGACTTAGGTTTGGGAGCATATTAATTTCTCTCTACAATAGTCAAATGACCCATAATCTAATTCTGCACCTGGGTAAATTTAATACTCATCTGATCTAATTTTTGAGTCAAGAGGGCAATTAGATCATGAGCATTGTTGTTGGAAACCTTAGTATTTGCTTTTGTCCTGGCACGAGGCTACTGAAAAAGTTCTACCCATGAATCAAGGAGATTCTCTTCAATGTGAGCACTGTACTCCTTGGATTGTGCCAACGATGTGGGCTTCTTATATTTTAGAACAAAACAAAATTTCCCTTCAAAAGCATTCATGTAAAGGAGACGAACTGATGAGGTCGTAGGAAGAAACTATGTTGGAATCTGGTTGTAAAACCTGTCAAATATAGTATTGATTTCCTTCACTGTCTCATTCTTCTTTTTCTTTATCTAATTGAATTGAGCTCAAGGAGTCCCACCGTATGTCTTTTTTGACCATCTGTTCTTGAATAAGTTGGAAAAGCTTCATAGGACATGAGATGATTGTTAGGGAGGCCTCTAAACCATTCAAGAGCTTCTTCAGTCAATGATGAGGCAAATAAATTCATAGCTACATCCTCATGTTCAACACATGCATTGTCCATGTCTTGACCCATGACATAAAGACGATCCTCAACGGTCACTACATTGTTTCCTGGGAACTTTGGAAACCACTTGTTGGACTCTTTTGGCATTGTATTGGGGTATCCTTGGATAATGGACATGTTAATGGGTTTTTAGAGGTCCTTTTCCCAAGGGAAATCCATTGGATCAAGTGGAAGAGAACCATGGAAAAGGGTTTTGATAATGATAGACTTGAGAGGAGGCCTTCTTTGGTAGACCTTAGAAATATTGAACCTCCTAGGGGGAAAAGGCTTGGAAGAGGAAGGGTTTTTGTGGGGGTGGATTCTCTAGATGAGATTCAAGAGGAAATCATCAAGAAAGGTGGAAAAGGAACGTCCCTTGGGTGGAGTCGCCAGACAATCTAATGGATAAAGGCTTCGAGATAGATTTCCAAAGTGTCGTTAGGGTTCCAAAGAGGATTCAAAATCCTCCCTGAAAATGATGCCAAAATGTTATTGCACAAGTTGTAGGTTGGGCAGAGCCCAAATCAACTACCAATTGGTGACAACTAGGAGAGCACCTACCCACTATCACCTTAGGCATGTGTTCTCATCACTTTAGAGGTGAGGTAGTCACCTCAAGGGAGGAATCCCGATGACCCTGGGGGGGATTGAGATGGAAAATGATAAGTATGAGTGGATGTCCCTAGAGATCAATTCTATATTATAGGAAGAGCTTGGAAAGCGGTCTTGGGAAGGCTCAAGGGTTTCCAAATGAGTTGAGTGACCCGCTGAGAGTAAAGTACCTGCCCGAGACAAAATAAAAGCCAATGATACTTTCAATATGTTGGTTGGAAAAGAAATTTAAGTTTGCTGTCCCTAATTGCACAAAAAGTAAATGATATATATCAGCTCAATAAAAATAGAAAAGGCTTCAATATAAATGCTAAGCATATGATAAAATAAACAAGAGGCAAGCTAGTGAAAGCTAGCTCAACTCATCAATGATTAAGCAATAACTCTAGCACAAAAATAAAGGTTGAAGAAAAAGGTTGATGTAGTGATATTATCAACCTTATGGCTGTAGAAAACCAAGATTAACAACAAAAAAATTAGGCACTGGAAATTGCTTCTAATTATCCCAATAGGTGCGCTAGGGTTAGTAAATAGTTAGGGAAAAGTTAGGGCTAAATCCTATTGTTAGTTTAGGAGTTATTAGGCATTAGAGGGTTAGTTTTCTATAGCCCTATTGGCTGTAGGTTAGTTTTGTAACAAAAACAATAATTTGTGGTTGAAAGGGGATGCCTCAATGAGGCAAGGGAGCCAAAGGCTCAAGGAACACTTTCCCAAAGAGACAACTTTAAAACTTGAAAATTTCATGTTTACCAAGGCAACAATTTATTTCTCCAATGCAACAAGTAATGACTATTGCCTTCAATAATTGGGTTAATGGAGTCAAACAAAGAAAGAGCAAGAGTTACTACCTCCTTGGGGTGTAAATCCTCTTACTCTCGAAGGCAAGTATCTCTAGCTAGGGTTTAGGCTAAAAGGGTGTATGCACTTATACTTCTCTTAGAAAACCCTTGTTAAACCAATAAAATGTAAGCATAAAATGATGGAGACTAAGGTGGGTGTGTATGCACTTATACTTCCCACCTAGCTCTAGCAAAAAACCTTGACTTGAATAACAAATGATAACACAATGTAAAAAGCCTTACCAATTCAAGGAAAAAGCTAAGACAAACCACCACAATAGCTAGAGAATAGCCTTCCAAGGTTAGTGCATCACTTGCATCAACCAATAACCAAAGAGATAGCCATACACTAGAGCACAAGAGAGAAACTAGCCAAAGAGAGCGAAAATTCCAATCCAATAATTCTCACAATGGGAGAGTCATGATTTAAAATGAGATCTTATGATCTCTGTTTATACAAAATGTCACTAAAATAGTTTGTCCACGTAATTTTAGGGTAAACCACAAGATTAGGGGTCAACAACCCTAATATTTCCCTTTTACAAAATAATATTAAACAATTCATTCTAATTTTTACTTTTTGCACAAATGAAAACCCTAAGATTGGTGTCACCCCTTTAGGAGGGACGTTTTGGCACTTTTAGGTTAACCATTGAGTTGAAGATGATATAGTTGGGTATCCAAAGGCCATATGTCTCTGATCCAACCTTCTATTCCATGATCCAAGGGTTCCTTCCTTTAAAATGTGCCATGTGTACTCATCACCACCTCAAGCCTCTCAAGCATGACATCAAGCCTCCAAAAGATGATGTTTTACCTCTCCTAGGAAAAACGTTTGGCATGTGAGGGATAGGCCATGTCTCTCAAGTCATCTTCTAGGCCTCCAAAGGTATATCTCTTTCATCCGGCATGCGGGCTCTTGGCATCCAACCTGTGGGCTTCAAGCCCCATGGAAGCCCAAGCTAGGCTTGTTCCTCCAAAATTGTCCACCAACTAGGTCCTGCAAAGACAAATAAGCATGCCCTCCAAGGATCTCAAGTCAAAATATCACGATGAGTAAATCAAATCAATAAATGAGCCACATAAGCATGTGCATCGAAGATTACCCTGTCAAAAAAGTAAGTGCTCAAAGACATTATGCGACTTGCCAAGCTTGGATATGGGAGGGTTGACGAGGTATCCTATTGGGTAGATCTTTCCTAGGTCAAGAAGTGTTTCCCAAGTGATCCATCTCTAAGCCATGTAAAGTGGATGAAGCACGAGGTCTTCACTTAGAGAACTTGAGACATAGCACCTTCGTTTGTGGGATGCTAAAGAATACCCCTCATTTTACTATATATTGATAAATACCTCCAATAATTCTTTTGTTGAACCCCCATTGCAATACATCTTTCCAATAAAAAAAACCCTATTTTTACTAGATACCCCTTTTTATACCACCCAATACCTACAATATATTGACTTTATTTTCCACAATTTAAAAACCCCCTTTATGAATGAACATGATAAGATATTGGTCAACACGGTAAAGCCCCCATGCTTGTTCTTTGATAGAATTTAGCTTGTTCATTGCAACAAAAGGTAAACAAACTAGCTATATGCGTTAAAAGTTTCTTGGCCTCATGTTCAACAAAAATATCACACACTTTTGCACATGTTTCCTTGAGAATTGTCACTACAACATGGGGCACCAACAAATGCCTCAATGCAAGATTCATAATATCGTTCTTAAAACTAG
>JZKD02S1826645.1:471928-486720 GCA_000966675.3 Picea glauca | reverse complement strand
TGTGTATGTGTATGATTGTTCATTTGTTCATTGCTTATTTACTCTGCAGTTATTGGATAATAATGCTTCATTGATATAGCACTTGGATTATATGGTTAAAAGGGATTCAATTGCTTTATTACTGATTCACCCCCCCTCTCAGTAATCCAACAAGTTCGTTTCGTCCATTGAAGCTCCCGAAATCAACTATTTCGGCAAAGGGGTGTTTTTTGACTTTTGGTCAATTCTCAAATTACAATGGTGATAATGAGCTTCCAACTTTCTATTTATAGAATTTTTGGCCCCTTTTTGCCATTTTTTGGCACCTTTTGCCATTTTGTCTAGCTTGAAAATCATTTACTATGGTTCTTGAGTTTCTCAGCGAATGTTATGATCAATGTTACTTTGGGTATTGGGAAGTTTTTTGAGAGTTGGTCAGTTTTAAGGTATTTTGGTAAAAATTCATTTTTTCAACCTTGTGCATGTAAGATAGGATTCCACCTCCACTTGTTGCACCTCATTGTCTTTTTTGCTTTGCCATAAGATTGATACCACTAAATTCTGACACAGAACCCTCAATTTTTCTCTAGAAGTGTCGTAATTTAGTGGTAGAGCCTACCTGTACATGGATACCCTAGGTAGATCCTGGTTTCATTTTGGTGTCCATGCTGTCACTAATGACTATAGGCTCAGGAGTTCTTATTAGTTTTTCCTGATTATGAGTATGAGCCTCATTTGCATTGATTCATTATCACTCTTGACCTCACCCTCAGGACTCCCAAAACACAACGGGTCTTCTTTTAAGCCCTTTTCAGACCCTCTAAATATGAAAAGATTGTCGAGCGATCTTGTTGACCTTCATGCTCGCTAAACTGAAATTTGAAGGCACGTCTGTTCGGTGGTAGTTTATCCCATTTTTAGTCCGAATGGTCAAAAGTATGAACAAAGGTACACTCTAGGAGCCTCGGTTCTCTAGAAAAGTATTCTCAGGTATAATTTTAACCCTTTTTCGGGCCCGAGGGACTAAATCTATGAAAAAGGAACCCCCACAGAGTCCATAGTTAAGCTTTTTTCAGACTCCCTAAAATTGAAAATATAGCCGAGTGACCTTGTTTCTTCACACTTGTTAAATTGGTCCAGAAGAACATCCCTTACGAAGCCCATAGTTAAGCTCTTTTCAGAATCCTTAAAAATGAAAAGATTGCTGAGTGATATTGTCTTTGTCACACTTGTTAAAATGATTTTGAATAGATGTTTGTTCGGTGCTAGTTTACCCCTTTTTCGAGCTGACTAGACTAACTCTGAAAAAGGTACCCTAGTGGAGTCTCCTTTTACGTTTTTTCAGACTCTCTAAAAATGAAAAACCACCGAGCTTACCTTCTCTAGGCTCGTTAAAATCACATTGAAGGACGTTATCATTGTGTCTTATTAATCACATTTGCATTCCTGTGTCTTTGGCCTAATTCCGGCTCCATGTTTCTCTCAACTGAATCATCTGAAGCATGCCTTATACACAAGCCTTGTAGCACTTTGCCTCTGCATCTTGACACCTTGACCCATGGAGGATTTTTCCTGAGTGTCCTTTTCCTACATATGTCCCCTTGCTCTGAGCATCCATGTGTTCCTTGCACTTGGAACTAGTATGTCTGCGACACTTGAACCTCCTTTGTAACGTAGCATTCTTTATTCTTTTTCAAGCTTCCCAAAATTATTGAAAAAGACACAAAAAATCAAATATACCCCAAAAAGAGGAAGGGAAAAGTATTTTCTTTTTTTTGACAACACAATGAGTCGCCCTTGGACAAAGCACATCCTTTAGTTTGTTCGTCAAGCCCTAGGATTCAATATGACCTTAGGAATATTTTCTCGCTACATAGAGCTGTGTCCTCCTCCATTTGGTTACCCTTCCAAACATATGGAGAGTTCTCTTTGCCTCTTGCATCGTGAAATTATGTCAGTGCCATGCTACCCGAGTCTCATATTTTGTTGTGCTTTCATCCAAGGGAAGTCTTACTAAACTTGAGTTGGCCCTTCTGCAATTTGTCTCTTTTCCTCATGCACGACCACCCTGAAAGACCAATCAAATCCTTGCCCAAAATCCATGAATTTCTATGCCTGATCATTAAGATCTTCTTGTCTGTTCCCAACGAGCTGTCGAAGACCTCTGGGTAGTGTAGTCATACACTCATATTACACTCCTACCCAAGTTTTGAAGATTTTGAAGTTGTTTCTCGAGCTCTGAAGACCTCATCTCCCACCATCAAGCGTCATTGGCTTATTGAAGATGGATACTATACATGTATATATTTTGATTTTGAGATGTAGATCCGCTATGTATTGCTCGCGGCTACAATTTATATAGTTATATGACATGGATCTATAGTGTATTTGATTGGCAGCCATGATTTTATTTCATCCTGAGCATGGGTATGCCTACCTTGGTGAGACGAATTGTTATTTTTTGCAGATAGCACCTCCTAAACTCCGATCCCTGGGCTCACTCGCATCGTACAGTGGTGAATATTTGTAATGTATTTCGGCCATCAGATTCTCTTCTGACCTCACACATTAGGGGGCATCTGCTATAACCCTAAATTGCATCTGACATGCACACCTGACATCAGGCCATCTAACTTGCTATCTTTACCAAGCCATTATTTGAACAACTCTTCTAAAAACCATCATTTTGAAGGTGTATGTGCCCTACCCAATTATTGCCTGTGTACACACGTTTCCTGAGCCACTACATCCCGCGTACACTCACATAATATCATGAAATGTGGAAAATTTCATAGGATATTGGTTTCTGGGCCATTACTTAATCGTTTGACTGCCCATAGCCAGTCACCCCAACTGTTACTATCCCTTTTGGCCTATAAAATAAAGGGTTGGGGTCCCATGGCAAGGAGAAGCACGAGAGTATAGAAACTCTGCCCATTTTATCAATCATCCTTTGCCCCAATTGCAAAGCCATTATTATTTCCCTAAGAGAGAACTGAAGAGGAGGAGAAGATGTGGAAGCAGTTGGTGCATGGTGAAGAGAAGCCGAGGACCAAGTTCGAGGAGCAGTGTCGGTCTCATGTTATAAGTGACTTTTCTGAGATTAATATAAAGAAGTACTTTTTCTGTCCCGACAAACGACGTCTTAAATCTCAATGATTTGTTTACATCTCTTGTTTATGATGTCTAACCCACTAATCCATATGTCGAATGCATGCTTGTAGTTTCTTGTTTGTCTTTTGGTGAATGCAGGTTAACCTTGGGAGGAGACTTGCAATCAGGAAATGACCAAGCGCAAAGGGATCGACACTAGACGTGGAGTTTAAGGTATGCCTACCGGATCCCTACTCCTTGTCTTTTATGTATGATTTTTGGGTAATGTCAGGATATTTGATGAAAAGTAGGAGACTTTAGATGGTTAGCTTTGCCTACATTTTAGAACCCTGGTGTAGTCTGTAGAGGGGTATTCCCGCTATAGCACATGCAGAAAGACTCAAAACCATACTCTGCATATGACAAAAAATCTGTGCAGCTCGCTAGATCCTTCTTCCTTGAGTTACAACAAAAAGCCCACTTGCACCTAGCTCTGCAAGTCTCTCACAGTATGCACAAATAATTTACAAACCATACTTGCACTTAGCACTTAGCATATCATCTGCTACTACTTATGTCACCTAGATACTTATTTATACTTTACAAAATAGGCCTAAACATGGGTAAACCCATGGGTCGACATCCCATACCCATTACATATTCCCAAATCCCAAAAAGGACCCAAAAAGGGGCCGAGATCCTACAATCTATGCTTTGTCTTGTGCTCCATCTTTGACAGGATAGCGAAGTCCCAAAATAGGTCAAACTTGACCAAGGATCTCCCAAAACTTGGTCAAGGGCCAACAGGCCCCCAACACTCACCTGTGACTCATCCCAAGTCACTCTGGTATGACTAGTTTTTCTTCAAATGCCTTGAGCTTGGCTCGAGCTACTTCAAATTACTGCTATGCTATGATCTACTATTCACCGAACACTTGGATGAATGTATCGTTGATAGGTCCCTCTAGACGCTATTCAGCTGTAGTAACAACCAGCTCTAGCTTTTCTCCTTGGCCTTATACCTCTGTAAAAAATTGGTAAGCCTTTTCTTGTACAGGTTGGAGTTTCTGAGTTACCTCCATAACTCTAGTTTGGATAGTGTGGATTTGCTACTGGGAGGTCCACTACTCTTGGGATATCTTCATTCTTTCCACAACTGACAAGGGATTCAGCTGTGCCTGTATCTTTTTGGCTTGATACTCGACCTCTTGGAGCTGCGACTCTAGTGCCTTGAATTATGGGTTCTCTATGAGTTGTTCATAGGTTTGGCCACTATGATCAATGAGTTTCTTACATTCTAGGGTAAGAGCCTTTAGCCTTTCAACTGTGCTCCGAGTGGTTGCTTCTCTTTGGTCTCTTACATCTTGTGGGGTCTCGGGTACTGTGCATAGTTCCAAGCCTGTGAAGCATTGCTGTAGCTGCTGGATCACTTCTTCAAGTTGCGCTACTTGCTGTGGAACTCGATCTTCGGCCTTTACTTCTACGATTGTCATAGAGAGAAGTTCTCTATTGACCATTTCCTTTACTTCGAGTTGCTCCATGAGAAACTGTTCCTTTTCTTGTTGTAGATGTGATTTTTCTTTGTCAAACTTCGCTTGGAGAGCAAGTTTTTCCCATTCTGTAGCACTACATTTCTCTACAAGTACCCCTTGTACTTGTGACAAAGCCTGGGTGGCTTTCTCTGTTTCTTCCTATGCTCGTTGAAGGTTAGCTTCGACTGTATCGGCTAAGAGGTGGAGTTGAGCTGGTTCATATCCTAATTCTGGTTCTACTAGCACAGTGGAGACTATGCGGCTAGACTATAGGGCCCGCTGTACCCCTCGAAGTTCAGTCTCAATTCGATCATACATCTCCTCTTTCTTTGCTTATTGTTTCTCTACTATTTCTAGCGAAGCATCTTCCAGGGCTGCTATGAGGAATTCAAAGTTATCGGAGGTGAGGACAATCTACATATTGGTCGTGGTGGCCTTCGATTTCTTCTAGGAGGAAGGTTTCAGAGGAGAACCTTTCCTCTTCTTCAGGGGATCAACCTCGTCTCCTTGCTTCTATTCGACTTATTTTTTACCTAACTCTTCGCCATAACCTCCTTGCTATGGTGAAATGGAAGCAGTCTTCTTGGATGCACTATCTAATATTTGGACCTCTTCAGTCTTCTTTGTCCTACTAGGTCAGAGTGTATCCTACATAGTTTCTGGGCTGTCGATGTCGGATATCTCCGCAGAGTCTGCTAGAATAAGGAGGTCCGCTGACCAGTCCTTAGTGATCTCCTCCAATTCCTCCTTCATCAGCTTGTAGTAGGACTGAAGCTGTTGCTTGTGTTTGTCAGTGCGCGCTATGATGTAAGTAAAATGCCAATCTGCACTGAACTTCATCAGAGGCTTGAACCAGTGTAGAGTGTTCAGAATCATGCAAGGCTCATACTATATGGATACCTTCAGCTGATTTTAGTAGGTATGAAAAAAAACATTTGACTGCCACTGTTTATTAATATTGCTTGAATACCATAGTGTGCTGAACTTCGCGGCTAGTGGGTCAAAAGGCTAGATGTCTAGAAAGGTCGCACCTTTCGACAGATCCCAGGAAATAAAAGCTATTAGGATCAAGAGCCAGCTGAAATGAAATTCATATCCTTGATCATGTGCTTCCCTGTAGTCGAGTTCCAACTGGTTCACTAAGTACTTCTCCCAATTCATCTGAAGTACTTCCGCGCACTTGCCTACGAGGTCGACTACAAAACCGGTTACTTGGGTAGGTCGGTTCTTTCAGACTAACTTCCCTGCAATAAATTAACAGGCGAGGCACACTACGCCACTCTAGATAGAATCTACCTTGTATCCTCGTGTTCCCTTCTCGACATTGCCATAAGTGTCCTTGATCCTCTGTGCTAGAGTGTGATCCATGGATTTTCCGGGGTAAAACTCTTGTGGATTGGGTCCTTGCATACCCAACCCTGTGATCCGATTGGTCAACATTGGGTCAATTTTTATATGGTGGTTGAGCCACAAATAACAACCATGGTAACAAGACATCATCAACTTGACACATGCATTTACCTCCTGGTGTCATCCGAAGTGGGGAATCTTCATGACATTGAACAGGGTGGACTGTTGGCACAAGGGTAGACCCAGGGTTCAACGCTCAAGAGTGCACCAACAAAACCCTAACTACCAGCACTTTCAACAACACTTGTGAAGCAGATGAAGTCTTACCTGAGGTAGAGGCAGGGGTGGTTTCAAAACTCAGGTGTCTGCAACCTTAGCTGGGACACTAATCTGTGATTATATCTTTTACAGGGTACTTAGCATAGATCATTCATCAATATTTATCCCTTATGGTACTTTGCAGAAAGCACAGAGCATCGCAGTGAATATTTAGACTAAATATGATTCGGTACTTAGCCACAAAAATATAGATTAGATTCAACAGATCAAGCACGAAGCATCTATTAGATCTAACATTCATTCATATATCATAAGCAAAGAGAAGAACTAGATCTATTTAATCACAACAAGCACATAGCCAAAAAGGAGATAAACACATTCATAGCACAATACACAAAGTTACCATGGTTCACCCCCACCCTGGGGCTATGTCCACAAAGTCTTCTTCTTTATATTATCTCGGTCAAGTGGTTACAACACAGAGCTTCAGTGACCCTTACTTCGCACAGGACAGAAGATCTACACAACTCGCTAGATCCTTCTTCCTTGCACTTCAGCACAAAACTACAACAACTTGCACTTAGCTTGTCAATCCCCTTACAATCATGCATAAAGCACTTGCAATATACATCCGATCACACAGATCCAACTACTAGCACTAAGCCTTTAGCTATACATCACATAGATGTACTACTATTTGCACTAAGAAATCACATCTACTACTTCTTATTTTTCCTAAGTATCTATTTATAGATTAAAAAATGGGCCTAAGCATGGGTAAACCCACAGGATGACATCAACCCAAAAACCCTAAAAGGTACCCAAAAATAGGTCTTTCTTGCTTCACGTTGCGCTCCATCTTTGGCAAGATGTTGCAGTCCCAAAATGGTCAATTATGACAAAGTATTCTTCAAAACTTGGTCAAGGGCCAACATGCCCCCAACACTCACCTGTGACTCATCCCGAGTCACTCAGGTCTGATCAATTCTGCCTCAAATACCTCGAGCTTGGCTCGAGCTGCTTCGACCTACTGCAGTGCAACAACCTCTTGCTCAGTAAATTTCTGGATCACTGTGTCATTTGGAGGTCCTTCCAGGTGCTGTACTGTAGTGAGGAAAACCTGTTCAATTTTAGCTTCCTATCTTTCAAGTTCAACGAACAATTGACATGCCCTTTATTGGATTGGATGAAGTCGTTTGGCGACTTCCATCACTTTACTTTGCAGTGTATGTACCTGTTGTTGGGTTGTGCATTGTTTTGCGAACCTCTTCATTCTTTCAATTGGAGTCAAAGTTTTGATCTGTGCCTGTAGCATGTCTACATGTTGCTTTGCTTCTTGGACCTATGCCTCCAATGTCTACAATTCTGGATTCTCTGTAAGGGTTTCATAAGTCTGGGCACTTCTAGCGCTCAACTCCTTGCATTCCAAAGCGAAGGTTTTTAATTGGCCAACTGTGCTTCGAGCAATGGCCTCTCTTAGATCTCTTATTTCCTGAGGGGTCTCGGGCACGATGTAGAGCTCTAGATCCATGATGTGCTGTTGGAGTTGTTGGATTAATTCTTTCAGTTGGGTCACCTACTATGGGAGATGGTCTTCCATCTTCACCTCTACGACTGTCACAGAGTGCAGTGCTTTGTGAATCCTTTCTTGAACTTCAAGTTGCTCTGCTAGCAAATGTGCCTTTTCCTCGTCTCACTTCACTTTTAGGGAAATATTTTCCCATTCTTCCTCCTTCTGTTGTTCTAGAAGTTCTTTTTGTACTTTCATCAAATCCTGGGTGGCTTGTGCTATGTCTTCTTGAGCTCATCGAAGGCGAGCTTCAAATTGATCAACAATCTGGTGCAATTGAGTGGGCTCATCACCTGTTCTTGATGGTCTGCTTATTAAGGGCGCTGTAGACACTACTTGGCTAGAATGGAGTGCTTGCTGCACTTATTTGAGTTCACCTTTGATTCAGTTGAAGAGATCCTCCTGCTTTGCTTCTTGCTTTTCTGCGAGCTTGAGTGAAACATCGTTCAACGTGACAATTAGGAAGTCAAAGTCATCTGGGGTAAGGGTAGTTTTAAGCATGGTCCGAGTGGCCTTATATTTCTTTCGGGAGGAGGGATTTGGTGGTGTCATATTTCTTTTCATGGAGGAATCCTCCTCCTCTCTAGGTGGTGTAACCTCACCTCTGTTTTGTTCAACTTCTGTACTGCCTAGCTCATCACCATCGCCTCCCTGCACAGGTGAGATCGAAGTAGTCTTCACGGATGTGTTAGGGACATCTTCGAATTCGTCATCCTTCTTAGTCCTACTTGGCCCAAGTGTATCCGGCATAGCTTCAGGGCTTTCCTCGTCAGACATGTATATGGGGTATGCTACAACAAGGAGGTCTATCGACTATTCCTTGGTAATTTCCTCCAAGTCATCCTTTGTCAGCTTGTAGTAGGATTGGATCTACTGTTTATGCTTGTCACCGCGCACTGTAATATAGGTGAAGTGGCGATCCACGCTAAATTTCATCAAAGGTCTAAACCGATGAAGTACATTTTGGGTGATCTGCAGTGTATACTGAATTGCATTCTTTAGTTGGTTGAAGTAGGTGTGGAAGACAACATTGGACTACCATTGCTTGTTCATGTTGTTGGAGTACCACAACGTACATAACTTCGCGGCTAGTGGTTTGAAGGGTTCGATCTCCGAAAAAGTGGCTCCCTCTGGAAGCTCCCAAGTGATGAAGGTGATGGGTATGAGTAACCAACTAAAGTGGAACTCATACCCGTGGTCTTGCACTCCTCTTCAATCCATCTCTAACTAGTTTACAAGATACTGCACCCAATTCATCTGTAGTCCCTCAGTGCACTTCCCTGCGAGGTCGACTATGAAGCCAGTCACCTGTGTTGGTCTATTCTTATGAACTAATTTTCCAGTGATTAACTGACATGCAAGGTGCACTGTGCCAATCTAGATAGAGGCTACCTTGTAGCCTCGCGTACCCTTCTCTACATCACCATAAATTTCCTTTATCCGCTTTGCTAGTGCTCAGTCTGAGGTCTTTCCTGGGTAAAAGTCCTGTGGGTAAGGGCCTTGCATGCTAAGTCCCGTGATCTAGTTGATTAGAGTCGAATCTATAGTGATGCGGTGGTCCAACCATAAGTATTCACTGTGGTAGCAAGACAACAACAACCTGACGCATGCATTAACTTCCCGGTGTCTGCCGAAATGAGGGATCTTCATTACATTGAGTAGTGTGGATTGTGTGAGGTTCTGGGTCTAGGACTATGGGACAATCTTAGGATTTATGCCTTTGGTCTTGGTTAGGTATTTATGTGGAGCTAACATGCTATAGGTTTTTCGATCTCCAAGGTTAAAATCGTTAAATTTCAGTGCTGCGAGCTTATCCTGGTCAGCACATACTGCGCACACCCCTTTTGGAAGATACGCAGTGATTAGGGTGTACTCAAAGTCCCTGGGCACACTGATGTGGTTAATATTTCCACTCAAAGGTGGGATGTGAACCAAAAAATGCGTGGGATCAACTTGGCATTTGCAATATCGTCTCTGTGCTTTGTTCTTGTCTTGGTCGTGGCTCTGGAAGGTCCTGCGCCGCGAGCAGTGGAAGGAGAAGCTTGGAATCCTCTTGTCGAGGATGCTTGCACACCTACAAACATCTTTCTCTCCGACATCACTTTCTCAGCCATTAGGTCAATCAAAACTTCTTCAACTACTTTCTCAACAATGCTGAGCTCGTCTGACATACAAGCTTGGGTCCACTAGCTCAGGCATGAAAATGAATGACGAACAGTATGGGAACAAGGAAATGATCGCAGAGTGAATTAATCTCAAGTTCCAGGCTCAAATTCTCACTTAGCAAAAAGTATTCTCGGTGCGTGGTGCTACAGACTAAGTAGGGAAACTTAGCAATGACCTACTTGCAACGGATATGGGGGCCTGCATTAACTCTATTCTATCCATTCTGGTGCTGTTCAATGGTCTAGTGGGAACCCATAATTTATTTTTGACCTGTTTGGGGTGGAAGTCGAACGGGTATATCGGTCCAACGACTATATTGCTGTGCCATGGAAAAGTGCCAGATGTCGCTGTTCTGATATCTCAGCGAAGCTCAATTCTTGTGATTTTTCCTTCTGTGAAGTTCCTTTCGGAGTCTTCTGTAACTTTCCAATTTTGTCCCTCTTCTTACTTAATTTCCTAGCCTTTTTCCCAGTGAGCTTAGTCTCGGTCACCCTCTTTCCATTCTGAATCTTATCTTCTCTTGACGTAGTCACTTCGCGCTGCCTAGGATCTTTCCTCATATCCAAGGGTAATACTCCTTCATCATATGGATTAGATATTTTAGTCTTCTATGGTTCCTCTAACGCTCTTATAGCTTCAAAATCTAGGTCCCTGGTGTCTAACAACAGATATATGTTCCCTTGTTCCTCCGTCAAGTAGGCAATCCTTCTAGTCGTAAATTCCATGAGTTCTTGCTTCTTCTGTTCTAGGGCTTCCTTTTCTTCTTTCCTCCGGATCTGGTCCTTTTCAATCCATATCTTTCCTAGCAAAGATGGAAATGGGGCACGATCCTCAATAAATCTAATGAATTCAAACTCCTCCTCTGTCAAGGTTCCATGGGTACTCATAGCTATCTGGGTAATTCTACCACATAGGGTTACCATTTTGCCTTTAAATAATCCGATGGTTCCTAGTGAAGGGACCAGAGTAGGCCTTCCTAGGGTTTCCTAAGTTCTTTCTGTCATAATATTCATCGGTGTTCCCTCATCCAGGGCACAGTCAATGTCAAGGTCTTCTATTCTTACTTCAATTTTCTCATGTTCTTTGAAGATCTCTGACAAACTGACATCCTTATGATCATCGAGGGTTTCTTTTATTTTCAGTAACATGATCTCTGATTCTTTCTGGGGTTCCTCCAAAATTTTAGTCTCTTGATCTCCTTTATAGTTTGCTTGTTCCATATTCAGTTTTTCAAGTCTAACAATCATTCTAGGGCAATCCAATACTTCATGGTCCATAGCTTTACAACAGAGGCAACTAGGGTTTCTCCCAGGGCATTCCTTATCAATATGTCCCGGTCTTCTACAACTGTAACATATGGTCAATCCTCTCTTTCTTTTAAATGACCCCCAACTTCTTCTGTACTGCGCACTAGGGTCATGGTGGCTAGCCTGCAAAAATTTCTTTCTAGGATCCTGCATCCATTGGTTAGTCCAAAAATTCTTTCTATGCATAGGTATAACATATCTTTCACTATTTCTATCAGACCTATTCATATCAAACTTTCTTTTATCTAACAATACTCTAGTTTCCAGGCTAGGGCAACATCTATCAAGCATACCTAAACTCATGCTTCAGAAACAAAAGATTTCCACTTATCTTACCTATATAGAGCACAAAGCTTTCAGATCTAAAAATTGAACTATTCTTACCTTTACTAGAGGCTAGAGCTTACAGATCTTACCTCTTTTTTGCAGAAATTTCTACATTTACCTTTCTTAGAGCATAAAGTGTTCAGATATCACTTCTTTTCTTTAGTATCAACCTCTTTCTTGTAGATCTAACCTCTTTCCTTCATATATGACCTTTCTTTCTTGGCACAAATCTTCGTAGGTGAAGTAGAACACTGCGCACTAGGGCAACAGATCTACGCACAGAGCTTATTTCGCACAAAGCTTTTTCTTCTTTAGTTCCTAGAAATCACAGTTCTAGGTCCTGGCAACAGAACCATTTGTTGGCACAAGGGCGGACCCAGGGTTCAACACTCAAGAGTGCACCAACAAAACCCTAACTACCAATCCTTTCGGCAACACCTGCGAAGCAGATGAAGTATCACCCGAGGTAGAGGCAGGGGTGGTTGCAGAACTCAGGTGTCTGCAACCTTAGCTAGGACACCGATCTGTGATTATATCTTTTACAGGGTACTTGGCATAGATCATTCATCAATATTTATCCCTTATGGTACTTTGCAGAAAGCACAGAGCATCACAGTGAATATTTAGAATAAATATGATTCGATACTTAGCCACAAAAATATAGATTAGATTCAGCAGATCAAGCACTAAGAAGCTATCATATCTAACATTCATTCATATGTCATAAACATAGAGCAGAACTAGATCTATTTAATCATAGCAAGCACATAGCCAAGAAGGAGATAAACACATTCAGAGAACAATACAAATAGTTACCATGGTTCACCCCCACCCTGGGGATACGTCCACAAAGTATTCTTCTTTATATTATCTAGGTCAAGTAGTTACAACACAGAGCTTCAATGACCCTTACTTCACACAGGACAAAAGATCTACGCAGCTTGCTAGATCCTTCTTCCTTGCACTTCAACACAAAACTACAACAACTTGCACTTAGCTTGTCAATCCCCTTACAATCATGTAGAACTTGCAATATACATCCGATCACACAGATCCAACTACTAGCACTAAGACTTTAGCTATACATCACATAGATGTACTACTATTTGCACTAAGCAATCACATCTACTACTTCTTATGTTGCCTAAGTATCTATTTATAGATTACAAAATGGGCCTAAGCGTGGGTAAACCCATGGGCCGACATCAACCCAAAAACCCTAAAAGGTACCCAAAAATAGGTCTTGCTTGCTTTGCGTTGCTATCCATCTTTGGCAAGCTGTTGCAGTCCCAAAACGGTCAACTATGACCAAGTATTCTTTAAAACTTGGTCAAGTGCCAACAGACACCCTTTTGGCAACACCTGTGAAGCAGATGAAGTCTCACCCGAGGTAGAGGTAGGGGTGGTTGTAGGACTCAGGTGTCTGCAACCTAGCTGGGATACTGATCTATGATTATATCTTTTATAGAGTGCTTAGCATATATCATTTAGCAATATTTATCCCTTATGGTACTTCGCAGAAAGCACAGAGCATCACAATGAATATTTAGACTAAAGATGATTCGATACTTAGCCACAAAAATACAAGTTAGATTCAAAAAATCAAGCGCTAATCATCTATCAGATCTAACAATCATTCATATATCATAAGCACAGAGAAGAACTAGATCTATTTAATCATAGAAATCACATAGCCAAGAAGGAGATAAACACATTCAGAGCACAATACACACAGTTACCGTGGTTCACCCCCACCCTGGGGCTATGTCCACAAAGTCTTCTTCTTTATATTATCTCGGTCAAGTAGTTACAACACAGAGCTTCAGTGACCCTTACTTCGCACAGGACAAAAGATCTGCGCAGCTCGCTAGATCCTTCTTCCTTGCACTTCAACACAAATCTACAACAACTTGCACTTAGCTTGTCAATCCCCTTACAATCATGCATAAAGCACTTGCAATATACATCCGATCACACAGATCCAGCTACTAGCACTAAGCCTTTATCTATACATCACATAGATGTACTACTATTTGCACTAAGCAATCGCATCTACTACTTCTTACATTGCCTAAGTATCTATTTATAGATTACAAAATGGGCCTAAGCATGGGTAAACCCACAGGTCAACATCAACCCAAAAACCCTAAAAGGTACCGAAAAATAGGTCTTGCTTGCTTCTCATTGTGCTCCATCTTTGGCAAGCTGTCACAGTCCCAAAACGATCAATTATGACTAAGTATTCTTCAAAACTTGGTCAAGGGCCAACATGGACTGCGTGAGCTTCATCGTCTATGACTAGGGGATTATCTTCGAATTCTTCCCGTTAGTTCTAGTCAGGTACTTATGTGGGGCGAGCATGTTATAAAATTTTTGATCTCTAAGGTTGAAGTCACTAAACTTCAACACTGCAATCTTATCTTGGTCTTCTCGAACTGCACGTATCCACTTCGGGAGGTACGCAGTGACCAAGGTGTATTCAAAATCTCTGGGCACGTCATCTTGATTTATTGCACCACTTAGAGGTGGTAGATAGGCAGGTAATATGGTCAGGATCAATTTGGCATTTGCTAGATCATCCCTGTGCTTGGTTCGATTTTCATCTGATGGCTGAGATGGTATGTCTCCGTGAGCAGTAGACAGATAGGCTGGCAGTCCTCTTGTCAATGATGCTTGTACACCTGTAGACATCGACATGACTCTTTCAATCATGAGGTTGATCATAACTTCTTCAATAGATTTCTTTGCAGCACTAACCTCGTCTGACATACACGCTCGGGGTTAACAATATCAGGTTTGGGGAGTAAATTATACACAATAATGAGATAGAGAGCAAGAGCGCGATGATCACTGTATAAAATCAACTTAGTCTGCAGGCTCAAATTATCAGTTGGAAAAAGTGTTCTCGGTGCATGGCGCAACAAGATAAATAGGTAACTCAACAATGGGTCACTGGCAACGGGTATGAAGCATTCATTAACTCTGTTTGGTCCATTATGGCGTGGTCCCACCGGTCGGATGGTGAGCTGTCTGTCCATAAATGTCTTTCTACCCATTTGGAGCATTTGTTTAATGATTATTGTTGGTCACTATAATTGCTTAATTAATTTCAAACAACCAAGTGAAACATAAATTATCAACCCAGGGAAGTCTTTTGTTTCAAAGATAGCTGCGCACTGTGTATGCTCA
>JZKD02S1826645.1:448703-464683 GCA_000966675.3 Picea glauca | reverse complement strand
ATGGCCTCTATTACTTTGTTGGTCGATTGTACTTGGCCATTGGCTTGGGGGTGATAGGGTGAAGACTTTCTGTGTTTGATCTTGTATTTTTTGGTGAGGGCCTTAACCAAATTTGAGGTGAATTGTGTTCCTTGATTAGTGACTATGTCCCGAGGTACCCCGAAACGAGTGAAAATTTCCTCAAAGAGAAAATCTACAACAGATTGTTCATTAGCTGAATACAGGGCCTTGGCTTCTACCCATTTTGTTACATAGTCTGTGAAAACTAATATGTACTTTTTCTTTTGGGACATGGGATTGATAGGTCCTACAAAGTCTAAGGCCCATTTTTCAAAGGGTTTGATTACTACTTGGGATTGGAGTGGCATTTCATCGACTGATGTAGGTCTTCCCATTCTTTGGCAATCATTGCAGCCGGCCACATATTTCTTTTCATATTTAAAAATGGTCGGCCAATAATAGCCATATTGTAAGATTTTGTAAGCTATCCTTTTGTCAGCAAAGTGGCCACCACATGGGCTGGCATGGTAGGCTCTGAAGATATCCTGCATTTCATCTTCCCAGACACATCTTCTGATTACCAAATCAGGTCCTGTTTGGTATAGGGTATCTTCATGCTACATATAATTGGCACTTAGATGAATGATTCTCTATTTTTCTCTGGATGTCATACCTTGAGGCAGCTTGTCAATTACCAAATAGTTGGCTACATCTGCATACCAAGGGGTTAAAGTAGAAATTGCAAATAAATCCTCATCCGAAAAATCATCATCTACTGGATTACTGTCACCTGTATGGATAAGCCTAGACAGAAAATCAACAACCAAGTTATCTCTTCCAGGCCTATCTATAATAGTGATATTAAATTCTTGTAGTAACAAGATCCATCTAGTTATTCTAGCATTTGTAACAGGTTTATTCATTATAAATCTGATAGCTAAGTGATCTGTGTGCACAAAAACTTTGTATCCTGTTATATAGTGTCTAAACTTGTTGATGGCATGTACTACTGATAAGAATTCTTTCTCTGTGACAGTATAGTTTGCTTAAGTAGGTGAGAGGTTCTTACTAACAAAGTATATAGAATAAGGAATCTTCCCTTTCCTTTTTCCTAATACATCTCCCAAAGCAGTATTTGAGGCATCTGTATAGATATGGAAAGGAAGAGACCAATTTGGACCTCTCAAAGCGGGAGCACTTGACAGTTTTGTTTTTAAGATTTCAAAAGAGATTTGGCATTGCTCATCCCAACAGAATTCAACATCTTTCGTTAGTAGTTTGAAAAGTGGGGCAGCTAGGTTTGTAAAATTTTGAATAAACTTCCTATAGTAGCCGACATGCCCTAAGAAACTTCTGATTTCCTTTTGTGAACTAGGGATCTTAATTTGGGAAATAATGTCAATTTTGGCAGGGTCCACTCTTATTCCAATACTGGAGATGTGGTGACCTAGAACGATTCCTTCAGTAAGAACCATTCTTGATTTTTCTTGACTGAGTGAGAGGTTGGTCTCTCTACATCTAACCAATACCTTCTTCAAATTATCCAATGCCTGTTGGAAATCATTCCCATATATCATGAAGTCATCCATGTAGACTTCCACACAATCATTGATCAAATCAAAGAAAATAGCTAAGACAAACCTCTGAAAGGTAGCAGGGGCATTACATAATCCAAAGGGGAGAACCCTATAAGCATAGGTTCCCCAAGGGCAGGTGAATGTGGTCTTATCCTAGTCTTCTGGTGAAATTTGTATTTGGTTGTAGCCACTAAACCCATCCAGAAAAGAAAAGTACCTCTTCCCAGATAAAGTATCCAAGACCTGAACTATGAAAGGTAAAGGGAAGTAGTCTCTATAGGTGGCCTTGTTTATCTCTCAAAAGTCCACACAAATCCTCCATTTCCCGTTTTTCTTTGGTACAATAACTAATGGGGAGACCCATTTGCTATTTGATATAGGGTAAATGAAATTGGCTTGTAGGAGTTTTTGGAGTTATTTCTTTACTATATCTTTCAAGGCTGGGTTCATTCTTCTCTGGGGTTGTCGGATAGGTCTGATTTGATAGTTAGTGTAAATATGATGCATACATGTATCTGGGTGGATCCCTTTCATGTCAGAGTAATCCCATGCAAACGCATCAGATTGGCCCTGAATCATTTGTACCAACTTTTGTTGTTGATCTATTTCTAGGCTGGCATTGATATACAGGGACTTCCCAGGTCTGATTTCTACAACTTGGATAGTAGACTCCTTCCCTTCCTCTATTTACAAAAGAGTGGCTATTGTAGAAGTCGAAGGGTGCCAAATTTCTTGAAATTCAGGGCTAAAGATGTGTGTGTAGTTGGGGAAAGATTGGGGATAGTCAATGCATGCCAAAGCAACCAAGAATAGACTTAGGATTTGTTCTTCAAAGTGTTCTTGTACTCTTTTTACTTGTTCAAGTGTCAAGAAGGGCTGGGTACAGTCCTCCTCCCCATACAAATTCTTCAACCAGAGAGGGGCTTTCGTGGCTGGTTGGGTGGGGGGAAAAAGGATAAGTTTCCGACTTTGAGTGCCATTAGAAATTGTCATTTCTCTAGATCAACAACTGATGAATGCATCAGCAGTGGCCAACCAAGGTCGGCCTAGTACCACTGGGTGTCTTGGTTTGGGGGATTTGGGATGGATTACCAAGAAATCCACAGGGTATTCCCAAGAGGCCAATCACTATTATATCATCTAAACTTCTTGCTGGGGTGATGACTGATTTATCTGCAAGCTCTAGCAAAGTTTGTGTAGGTCTTAAGTGATCTAGTTGCAGTGTTTTCATAGTGTTTACTGACATCATATTTATTGCTGCCCCTAGATCAATCAATGTGTTAGGCAAGGCAACACCATTGATTTCTATGGTTACTACTAGGTTCCCTGGATCACTATACTTGGAAAGCATTTCTGTCATAAACTCGGACAATTGTCCTACCACCCGTATGACAGGAGGTTCTTTCCTCTTTCTCCATGGAATTTTAATGCAAAGGTCCCTTACAATTTTAGCATAGATAGGTATGTCTTTAATGGATTGCAGTAGTGGGATCTTTACACATATATTCCGGAGTTCAGTCTCTAGATTATATTCTAGAGGTTCCTCGGTTTTCTTTATGAGCAACCTTTCTAGGTAAGGGGGATTCACTTCATGGGGTGTTTCTACTTCAAAGGAGTTGGGAGAAGGGATTTCTTGTGGTACTATAGTGTTTCTTTCTTCGTTCATTGGATCAGTCATCTGTTCTTCTCTTTGAAACATTTGGGCACCTATTTTTTCTTCTTGGTTTGTGTTATTATGCACATGTTCTTCTTGAATGACCATAGTGGGATTTGTTTTGTTTACAATCCTTCCTGACCTTAATTCAATTCCATTAAATGGAGCTGGAGTTATTACATATGTAGGAAAGGTTTGTACTTTAATGTTTTGTATAGGTTGTGTTGGTCTATTATTTGGGTTAGGGATAGGTTGTGTATGAATAGGAGTAGGTCGAGGAGGGTTTTGGATGGGTGCAGCTTGCATTGGTTGCTGCATATTTGGATTCATAGGTAGTGCAAGTGGTTGTTGTGGTTGTGGAGGTGGAAGAAGAGCAGGAGGGTTAAAACCTGGGAGAAATTGTGAAATATTCAAAGGATATTGTGGATAGGTGGGAAATTTTGTTGGTTGAAAGGGGAAATTTCCATATACAGGTCCTCTCCACCCTTGTTGCCAAGGTTGGGTTTGTGTTGACCACTGAGGATAAGACATGGGAGGTACCCATTTCTATTGGGGGTATTGTGTACTTGGGTCGGAAAACCTGCTGGGGTTTTGTTGTCTCCATGGTCTCCTAGGGGGGTAAGATGTCTTAGGTTCTCCTCCTCCCTTGAACATAGCCTTGAGTCTTGGGAGAGAAGGGCATTCATTAGTAGGATGGTTCTCTGTGAAAATACCATAGATTTCAATAACATTGAGGGGGCATTCCTTTTTAGGGTGTTTCCTCCTACACTGATGACAGAAGATTGCTAACACAACATTTTCTTCCTCTTGTTTTCTTTTAATTTGCATGGTATCTAGTTGGGAAATGATGGTGTGTAGGATATTTGTTTTAAAGTTTTCCAATATATTTTCTAGCTCAATCCTTGTGACACTTCCAGATGTGGGTTTAGCAATTCTATTGGTAGGGTCCCTTATACTTTTCCCTATTTTAGCTTGACTGTGAGAATATCTTTTACAATACTCTGCTATGTATGCAAATGTTTTTTGGTATATGTCCCTAGAACTCATCAAGTTTAACACTTCAATGCAATCATCCCTCACACCCTTTAGAAAAACAGTCCTAACTGTAGCTATATCTAAGGAAAACTTCTTAGTCTTTAATTGTATAAGAACCTTTCTAAGTAGTCTTCTAAGCTTTCTTCTTCTGATTGTTGCATTTTGAATATATCATTCCTAGCATCCCTAAGTCTGCAGTAATCCTGGTATTTTTGGAGGAAGGTCTCCTTCATACTATCCCAAGATAGAATTGTGTGTTCCCCTAAGCTCATGAACCACCATAGTGCCGAATCTTTTAGTGTGGTTGGGAAAAGTTTTAATTTTTGAGCATTATCTGTGTAGTTATAGCTCCTACACAATATGTCAAATTCAAATAAAAATGAGTCAGGGTCTTTTGTCGACATACCTATAAAATGTGGAAGTGAAGATAATGGAATGTTCTTCATAGCAACGTCTTTAGCCATATCCAATATGGGGAATCCAAATGTCTTTGTTTCATTGGCTGAGTTTCCCTCTTCTTCTGCCATGTTTCCGAGCACTCTGTAGGGAGGTGGTGAATTTTCTCCACTGAGTGATGGTTCCACCACTAGGTTGTCTGGTATCTCTAGTTGTTCCAAGGTTTTGTGTAGTCTTCCAACAACAGATGTAGCCTCTTCTATTATCACCTCTGCTTCTTTTCCAGTTTCTCTTCTGAATGGGGTTGTCAGTGTCGTCTCCTTTTCTTGCTGCTTACTATTTGTAATCTGAACAGTAGCTTCGGATCTGGTGCCTCTTGCTGTTGTTGCAATGGCTACCTTTGAGCTTTCTCCTCCGAGAATTTTTCCTGCACGAGTTTTTGATGAATTAGTATAAGGGGGGGTTTTCTTTGTTTTCTATTTTTCTGGTTTTTCTGAGATTTTAGGAGCAATAAATCTTCCTTTATTATCCCTGTACCTACTCATAAAAAAAATGAAATCAATGAAAATGCAGATTCCTAATTAAAGGTAGGAGGACAACCTGACTTTGGAGCAACCCCACCAAAGTGGATGCGCAGGTTCTTACCTTTCGTCTTACCGTCTTCTCTCCACCCTTAGATTATCCTCAAATCCAATCCAATACTTCATCAAACCAAAAAAAATATGCTACCTGTTACCATTTACAACTCCCTGGCAATGGTGCCAAAATGTTGGTGCGTAAATATGTTCACTGTATATCTCACACTCATTTAAATGTCAATTCAGGATTCATAATCGAAAGAGTTGTTACACCATATGTGCCGAGAACAAGTAACCTATCTAAGTCTGTTGCATATAGGAAATAATTAATAACATAAAAATTCCATTTCTAAGATCTCTAAATACTTCAAAATATCCTCTGAACCTAAAATTGATAATGAAACTTAGACAAGCAGTCAATCAAAGAAATGTTGTCTCAGAGAAACAAGTCTGTTCATGTTAGGCACTTGTATTGAAAATATGAACTTTAAGAAGCTTGCTTCCTGTAACGATTAAAGCAATCAATTTCAACCACTCTGTAAACAAAAGCTGGCTTCAATCTCATGTAACTCAATCAAACCAACACAAGGGAAATTAAGTATGACTGAAAGACTTTATTACAACACATGTAGATGAAAGATAAAGTCTCCTGGTCCCCTATGATACTGCAATTATAAACTTAAAATATCAGTCCACACTTCAAATCATGAGATAGCTACCTGCAACACTGGATAATAAAATGTATATTCGATATAACACTTATTGTTACACACCAATCCAAAATGATGAACTCGATGCTTAATCCTGAGAATGAAATAAAGAAAAATCACACACACACGCTGCTATAAACTACAAACACAAACACACAAAACATATACAATGAGGTTTACCTTAGTTGGGGTGGTGGGCCCTTTCCGAACCAACAAGGAACCTCTTAAGGAGTTAACAGACTAAAACTTTCACTCACATCCAAGAATTGACATAAAAGATCTTTTGTATTAATTCAACTGGTAAATTGGATCAACAGTCTTTTACTTCATACATGACGACGACAAGTATTGTCTGATTCTTATCATATATTTTCTACATTCCTTTCTACACAAAATTCCTTATATAAGGTAAGCCGATACTACCAATATGTATGGATAAACATTAAACAATTTAGGAAATCCCAGAATTAAGATTTACATCAAATTTTGAGGAGTCGACTCCATCCTCATGACACGAAGTGCATGAGATGGAGTCTCTTGCAACTAGAGAACTAACTTGGACGCTTCCATCCAACTTTCTTCTCAAACTCTCCACCATTATCCAAGTCCAACTGGTGCATCCCGAAATAGAGGTTTTAGTACCAGATTGCACACAGTCATAAGTCTGGTACCGGAATATAACAGAGCAAGGAGTACCGGAATAGCACACGTCTTGGTACTAGATCAAAACTGTCTTGGGTACCAGAATGGATTCAGTTCCGGATTGCATGGTGTCTGGTAGTGCCGGATAGACTGCTCATAAATCAAATTATTAGAACTATACAAAATAAAACATTTTCAATCGAGTTAATTAAAGAAAGTTAAACAAACATGCTTTAAATCACCAATTACCTCTTGTAGACATGACATAACTATTAGGCATGTATTTTGGGAGGGAATAGTCCAATATAGGTTTATAACAGAGGAAAAAAGAGTTATGTAGAGGGTAAGATAGGATATTATCTTATGGAAAAATGGAGACTCAATAGGCTACGTCCACCAACTCTTCTTCTTTATTAGCTTCTTCAATGGGTTACATGCATAGAGCCTCAAAACCCTACTCTGCATAGGAAAAACGATCTGTGCATCTCGCTAGATCCTTATTCCTTACGTTACAACACAAAGCCCACTTGCACCTAGCTCTGCAAGTCTCTCACAGTCTGCACAAAGCATTTACAAACCATACTTGCACTTAGCACTTAGCTTATCGGCCGCTACTACTTATGTCACCTAGCTACTTATTTATACTTTACAAAATAGGCCTAAACATGGGTAAACCCATGGGCCGACATCCCATACCCATAACATATTCCCAAATCCCAAAAAGTACCCAAAAAGGAGCCGAGATCCCACGATCTCTACTTCGTCTTGTGCTCCATCTTCGACAGGCTGTTGAAGTCCCAAAACAGGTCAAAATTGACCAAGGATCTCCCAAAACTTGGTCAAGGGTCAACACAAACCCTTTTTAAATAAATACAATGTGAGCAGAAAGTGATGGAGGATAAGGTGCAAGTGTATGCTCTTATACTTCCCACCTAGCTCTAGAATTAAAATAACCTTCACTTGAATAACAAATGATAGCACAATGTAAAAATCCTTACCAATTCAAGGAACAATCTAAGACAAACCACCACAATAGCTAGATAATAGCCTTCCAAGGCTAGGACATCACTTCCATCAACCAATAACCAAAGAGATAGCCACACACAAGAGAAAAAGAGAGAAACTAGCCAAAGAGAGCGAAAATTTCAATCCAATACTTCTCACAATGGGAGAGTTATGTTATGAAATGAGATCTTATGATATTTATTTTTACAAATTGTCACCTGTTATCACTCTGTAAATTATCTTTGCTGTCATAAAAAATATCATAGGTAACCACAAACCTACTTTCAGACTAGAAGCTAGCCTCATGCTAGTCCATAGAGGGCTCTCTCCTAACAATTATTCAATCAATACAATGGCTAGATTCTGTGTGGATAAAAAGTGTATGAAATGGTTGGTAGGGATAAGGGAAATACCTATTGGGCATGCAGTCATAAGGGAAATCAATTCTAGGTTTTTAGAACTTGGTGGAAAGATTTTAATCTCAGAGGCCCTACAACCAACTATTGCTAGACTTAAAATCTTAAAAGATGTATAGATGAAAAAGAAAACACTCCAAGTCACACAGAGCATTCAATCTTAAATGAATTCTGTATAAACTTATTAGATTGAAAGTGAATATCTAAAACAAGACAGATACATAGCATAATAAAATGAATTCCACATCAAATATTTCTTACTCAAAGGAAGAATAACATATTTAATGATAATAAAGAAGGAACACATATGATGCAGGAACATCACCATCAACACTTAAAGAGGTCGCGAGGAGGAAATATCTGCACCCAACGCACACATTTCAAATCATTTTTGATCCCAAGGAGAGCATGTCATTTTGATATTGTTGTGCTACTTATATGTTTAGTATAATGCACTCATTAATTATCAATCCAGGATTCGTAATCAACAGAGTTACAAGACACTAGTAAGAAAGGTAATTCTAATGTCATGAGTATAGAACTATTCTAGATTAAGCATGCTAGAAATAAGACAAACTAGCAAATCAAAACACACTTTGGTTGTCTCTCACAAAGAGGATATATACTCCATTATGTCACATGCAAGTAATAGATGGAGTTCTTTTGACAAATCAAATCTGCTATCTGACCCATAAAACTAACTATGCAATCACACTTCTAAAAGGGAAATCACACATCAATCATCAAGACATAGCATGGGTAGTTCAATAGTCAATATACTAAGTATGTTGTGGTTCACAATGTGCTATTGCAAACTTCACTAGTTCTCCTCCAAATATATCTGACTACTGTTGCCAACATTTATGTCCATGAAACAAAATCAACTTCAAAAAACAAAAACAGAACATATGCAAAATAGAGTAAGTAAAGATCTCCAAACAATAGTATGATCGAAATCCTAGTCTAAACTATACTGCTACCATCTGAAAAAATTAAGATTAAGCTAATCTAACATCTATACTATTGAAATCAACTACTAACACTAATCTATAAGGATACTGACCTTTTTTGGGCAGTGGGCCCTTACCGCTTCAACAGGTCAGCAACTAGACTCTACAGTAAGCTTTCTTCCCATCCACACATTCCTCTTACTTAAATTTCAAAACATAGAATTAAACTATGCTAACAACTCAACTCACATTCATTCATAAATGATCAAGATGTGGAAATAATTGATATCCTTCTATTAAACTTCAACTCATAATGTGTTCTACAATATGTAACGCTGCTTCACATATTGTGTTATGTTAACTCTCTACTACTTCCACCATTCTTTCCATGACTATTTAAACAGTCTTAGTTGTGAAACACAAGGAGGTGAAATCTTTAGCAAATCAGTCAATTTTCAAATTTATATATTTGGTTACATATTTTAAGCTTCATCCTCATGACACAAAGTGTATGAGGATGAAGCAATAGACAAACAAGCTTATCATAACCTTGCTAGAGCTTTAATGATTCAACAAACATCCAAAAATTATCTTTAGTATGATCTGGAGCTAAACTTGTTATATTTTGCTTCCTATATCGGTACCGGATCATGACAGGTGAGATTCGGTAAATGGTACAGGATCTGACTAGTGCACACGTGGTTGGTACTGGATCGCAACAGTCTGTGGCCATTGGTACCGGATCGCGACAGGTGAGATTCAGTACCAGATCTGAATGGAAGGTGCGCTTGGTACCGGATTCGGACTGTGGAAATCTGGCACATAAGTACCGGATGGATATGCTGGTACAGAAAGGCTGGACTCATCTAGAGGTCAAAGGTTACACATGGAAAATTGAAACATTAGTACATGAAACATTTAGTCTCCTAGCTCAATAAACCACAAAAATGCATGAATTAATTATACTTTACCTTATGAACTCATCAATGGCTAATGGTAGTGTTCTTTGTCATTTATCCAAGCTTAGGTAAGACAAAAAGGTATATATGAGGAGTATAATAGGGTAGTGGGGATGTCAATTTAGAGGCTCAATATTCCCCCATGCCAAAACCATTTCATGTCCTCATGCAACTGAAACAAACCCAAAATTTTTCAAAATTTGGGACTCCATTCTTTACTTCTGTGGATCAATGATGTTGATGGCTGAGGCTTCTTCTTTCAACTCCCTTTTTATGACCCTAATGTATTGTAAGAGTCTTAGTACCTTCTTGAGATTATTACAAGTCTCTTCATGGTCATCTTGAAGTTGCTGGCTGGTTGCTTTCAATTGCTCATTTTCCTTTTTGATATACCTGTCCAATAGTTGGTATTCCTTCACTTCTTGTTTGAGTTCTTGGTTTTGTTTTTGCAGCTCCCCAATATTTTTCTTCATCTGTTCTTTTGTTAAGGTCCTTGTTGACTCCATTGTTTTTGGCTGGATGTATTCTCTTTCCTCCACTTCCTCCCTCATCCCACATAAAGTAATAGTGACTTGTTCCTCGGTCAAACTAGGGATGTCATCCTGGACTGACTGGTCTTCAGAAGGGGAGGTAAGATTTATTGGATCTTCATGTGTATGAGGACTGACAACTGCTTTTCCTTTATTTTCCATGCTCCTTGTGGTTCTTTTACAAGGGGGTACTGGATCGGGGGTGCTCACAGGATTCCTTTTCTTCTTTTCTATTTTTGGAATGGTTATAGGGGATTGTTCTATAGACTGTTCACTTTTATTTTCTGAGCTATTCTTCCATTTTCTTACGATTTTTGTCTTATGAACCTTCTCCTCAAGTGCTACTGTTGAAGTCTCCTCTACTAATTTGGTTTTACCTTTTGATTAATGGATTTTAAAAGTCTTATTGACTATGGAAGAGGGCCCTGCTTGTTTACTAGATTTTTCGTTTTGGCTCACTGTTCTGGATGATGATGGAGTTGCCTTATCTTTCTTTCCCTTTTTCTTTTGAGGTTGCTTATCTTTCTCCGGAGCAAGATGGGATTCTTCTACAAGTTTGTTTTTTGTGGGAAGGTGTTGAGTGATGAGGATTTTCCAGCTAATCCTTTGCTTCCTAATTTCATGTAAAACTAACATCTTAATAAGACCTTGATGGTAAATGCTAGTCTTCTTAGTTTTGGATAGGGATTTGACACCTCTTACCATCTAGTTCAAACTCATCCATAAAAATATGGGAAATCAATTTCATGGCCTCCTTCAAAGTGTAATAGAAGCCTAATATGATATATGAAGGTTACAACATACCTGCCCTCACAAGTGAGGAATCGTTGAAGACTAGCAAGCATTGGATGATACTCTTCCTTGATATAGTTCCTAGGGATCCCCTTTTTCTAATCAGGGTGCTGATGGTCTTCTTTCAAAAATCATTGGCACATTTCCTTATTGATTCATGCTCCTTTTAAATACTTGACTCCTCTGTTAGGTAATCCCGTGACCTCCCTTAAAATTACTTCATTGATTGTTAGCTACAGATTGCCTATATGCGCAATCTCTCCATCGTAATCCTGAATAAATGCGTGAGATACCTTCTCATTCCAGCCTGTGAATTTCTCCAAAAATGGATCCATCCCGATCTAGTATACTTCTCTCTACACAGTTAGAAATCCTTGCTCTCTCTATAAATCTGGAAGACTAGTTCATGTCTACTTACAACCATCTTTATAAATTGTGAGAAAAAAAAAATCGAGCTGTAGCGCAAGGATTTAGTCAGCTGATGAGGGTAAGGATTTGGTACCAGAGATCATAGGGAGAGGTAAGCTCAGAACTGGAGAAAGGTTGGTAATGGAAAAAAATATGGTGATGGCATCTCTAATTCGAATGGTGAGTTTAAGTAAAGATGCCGCAAAGGGAAATTAAGACAAGATGAGGCTCATCTGGATGGCTTCACCACCCAGATAAGTTATTTCATTTATACTCGTTTAGCGTAATGATGGGGACGAAATGTTGGGTGTCGAAGCATCATTTTTGTTTGGGATAGGTGATTGGAACTTTGAGCGGTGAATTTGATGTTGAATCATGGCTCATGACACAAGATAAGTTTGTGATTTGCTTAAGGATGAAGCACGTTCGTGGCCCATCATTACTAGACATGCTTCATATTCATACTTTTGATGTGATTTTTCCCTCAATAATTTTTGAGAACTTATGTGATGAGAGGATTGATTAAGGTTAGGCATATGGGTGTGAGGGATAGGTGCTAAGGTCATAAGATTTAGTATACATTTTCATACCTATTGTAGTTTTATAAGTAAAGGAAAATAAATAAACAGTTAATTAGATACACATATCATAGGTAAAATTGACTAAGACATAGATAATATAGGGTAATAGAAGTGTCAATACTGAGACTCAACATTCCCCCATGCTTAAGTCATTGCATGTCCTCATGCAACAATGATCTTCAAAGTTTCACAATCAATGATACTCCTCACTCGATCAAGCATTCCCTGAAGTTAAGTCTTATCCAATCTATTTTCGATCAAAGTTAGGATAAAGGGCTGGATGCGACTCTAATATGATTATAGGATAGTGGCCAAGAGTTTTCATAATGAATTTGACTAATAGGCCCCCTTGGCTAGATTAGCTTTAAAAAAAAAGTGATATAATCTTAATTTAAATATCATTTGAAAATAGGAACACGTAAAAGAATACATCCCAAGATGATTAAATTGTTTCTTATCCAAGTTTGTAGAGATGAAGCTCTTCTTGTTTAGGTAAGGTGAATTACATATAATGAGGGTCCCACTTCTCATGCAAACCTGTTTATTTTAAAGATAGAACTCTAAAGTGGATACTTGAAGGTTCTTAAGAACATCATCCGAGAGATATAAAGGTCATCTCCTAGCCTTGATTTGATAATGATTGCTTTAGAATGATACCCAAGGGTTTATGTTCAGTTTTAAGTGTGCTACTTTATGTTTTTCAACTCCCTTTATCCGGCATAGCCCCGCTGCTAGCAGGTCTGTTCAGTACCCCGACAGGTTTACCTTAGTACCATACAAGCATGGCCCCGCTGCCAGCAGGCCTGTTCAGTACCCCGGTGGGTTTACTTGTACTTCCTGATACTTCCTTTTTATTATATTACTCAAAATATTTAGAATTATGTATACTTCTCATTGACAGTTTTAGAGTATAAGGAAGGTAGGTGGTACGAGAGTGTTTTAGAGTTATTAGGCACATAGTTAATTGTTTGCAATTATCCCAAGGGTGACATCATCCACATTCAACTTAAATCTTAGCTATTCAATGTATAATGTAACATCTCAGATAATGACTAAGAGGTCCCTCTAGTTAATCCTATTAGGGTTCTCATGAAAGTTCATTGCGGTTTTGCAAGGGTGGTCCACCACATGAGGTTTTCATCAATACCTTCAAGGAAAAACTTGTAAATATAAACTTGGATAAAAACTTGTTTGAATCAACTACGTTAGTATTAAACATAATGGTGTCACCACTTTTCAATGGATATTTCGATTAGAAATCACTTCTTCAAAATGATGAGGTAATAAGACAAGTGCACCCATTATCATATAGAGCTAAATGTGAAAATATCTTCTTAAAGGATAGCAAGGATGATTCATTTAGGGTTGAGTGTAGAAATGTAGGAGGAAGATGTACATGAGAGTAAAAACAATTCAACTAAAGACTTAAATCATCCTTGATAGAAAGAACATGAAGATATTAGCCCATACCTCTAACTACCTGAAGTGAAAACAATGTTAAGCACATGAAAAAGATCATATCACTTTGGCATCAGTACCAGATAAGTAATGTAGTAGGTTTCTGTAGTACTGGAACAGATAGTATTGGAACAGAGTGACATGATGGATGATTTTTTCTCATTCATGATGACAACCACTTCACCAAGGAATTCAATGATAATATACGAGGAGATATATATGAGGGCTTGCAAAATTTCATGGTAGGGAGCGTGCAATAATTGAGAGTAACCATATGTTTATTGCATAATTCGTCTAATTTCTTTTAGTAAAACAAAAAATGTTGACTTTATATGTCCTATTACTTGAAACATTTAAATCGAGCAGCAAAAAATTTGAGTATAGGATAAGAGCTACCAACACCTCATTACCAGTACCAGATCACCTGAGTACTGGATGGACGCAGGGTTGTGCTTCAATACCAGAATAGCGCATAGTTGTGGTTCAGTACCAGAATAGTGCAGACCTCCTCATTTGGTACCAGATGAGCACACAGGCGACCATCAATACCAGATGAGCACATTATCGGATGAACACAGGAATTTTGTTCAGTACCATATGAATGCAGACTTTCTCCTTTGGTACCGGATGAGCACAAAAATTACCATTAGTACCGAAATAGCGCAGACCGAAATTCTAGAAATGAATATCAAATCCCAACACTGAACATGTTGATTTGGTCTCGCCGACGGAAGTTGCAAAATAATATAAAGGTTTTAGCAACCACTCCCCCATGCCTAAGGTTTTGCATGGCCTCATGCAAACAATGTGAGATGCTAAAAAATGGTTGCTCAGAGAGTTGTGAACACCTGCTAAAAACAAACCAATAGAACTAATTAAAACTGGATTTTTATTCATGCTTAAAAACATAAATTTTTAGGGAAAATGTCAAAAGTTGAATTATTAGTTATGAATTAAATAGTTTGGACTTAACATTTAGTTTCAACTGCTATTAAAAGATCAATTAATCGATCATCCTTGTGAAATAGTGGTCTTAAAATATATAAGTAAATATAAAGCATGAATGCATCATTTTTAACAACTTTAAGGAAAAAGAAGAATTTTGAAGAAATAGGTCATGAAGCACTCCCTTAAGTGTTATCTTCCATTGACAAGGATGCCTTTTTCTCTTTTGAAACCCTTCCAGTATTATGTGTGCATTCGGAGGATGAAGAGATTCCCTTCTCATAAGATTCCAAACATAATCATCATAACTTTTAAAAAGAAATCTACTATAGGAACAAAAGATCTTAAAATGATTGCTTTATTAGCTTTTGACATTCCCATTTATGAAAAGTATGAAAGATAGGTTGCATTGTACTTATGTGCAACATTTATTTATTTATTTACCTATCCTACTCTAATTGAACAAAAGAAAATGTCCTTCAAGTATAGGAATACTTCTAGTGAAGCCATGTGCGTAACAGGGTTAGAAATATATCCATACTCGGGTTTAAAAGATAAATTTTAATGCATACCATAGTATGAAGGACCATCTGCTTTGATGATGAGATCAATAAATAATGAAAAATATAAGAGTGGTGTGACCTAATAACTAATTGAAACTATATTTCAATAGGATCTCTATATTCTTGTTTCTCTTCTTTGTTTAGGTCACATTGAATGTCCTCCTCTACCATGCTATGCAGATTATCCTCTTCAAGATGATTGGTATTTTGAGTACATACATGATCTGCTGAGAAGCATGCTAAGGACTCCTCAATCTCAGGTTCTAGCAGTTTATTTCCATTGAATGATTCTTCAGTCTCCTCTACAGGTTTGGAAAGGGTGATCAAAGGAGGCTTCTAGATCTTCTTGTGGATGTAGCTTATGGAAATATTGTTTTTCTATCACTTCCAGAGAGGCAGATAGGTTCTTGACTACTGTCAATATTTGTTCTTTTTGCGAGGCAGAGATTGAGATCTCAGCTGCTGCTAGGATGGAGAGAATTCTTCCAAACTCTTGATTATCTTTGAGTCCTTGTTGCTAGTTCATGGGTCCTATTTCACACATGGATTAGTGTAGAGGGGGCGGGGGGGTTCTTATAGTGCCCAAATTATTATTTTTCAAATCCTAAGGAAATAAAATGAAGCAAACTAAAAGAAAATGTAAGCAAACCAATTATATACTTGAAGCTGTTGATTAAGGTTGGTTGTCATTGATGTCAACCCTTGAAGAAATCCCCGTAGCACAAAGGTTTGGGTAATGGACCCAATATTGTTTGATGTAAATATGACTCATTATTGTTTT
>JZKD02S1826645.1:405362-442038 GCA_000966675.3 Picea glauca | reverse complement strand
GTTTTCTCCCGATTTGGGTTTCTACGTAAAACACTGGTGTACTGTGTATGTGTGTGATTGTTTATTTATTACTTCTCATTATTGGATAATAATTCTACATTGATATAACATTTGAGAAAAAGGATTATAATTACACTATTACTGATTCACCCCCCTTCTCAGTAATCCAACAGAAGTGCCACCGTGCTACTAGGATCCTACGGTCACCAAGTTATCTGTTCACACAAGTTAGCTTCTCTTCTCATATATATAAAAAAATGGCTAATGCTAATAAAACACAAATTCTAACTACTAAAAGGAAGAGGATAACCTAATTTTGGAGTAATCCCACTAAAGTGGATGCATGGGCTCTTCCCTCACATCTTACTATCTTCTATCCGCCCTTAGGTCATCCTTAAAAACACACCACACTTGCATGAAAATAAACACACTTGCATGAAAATAAACACACTTGCATGAAAGGAACAATCAAGGCTTTCGAGAAATAAGAGAAACCTACCTATGCTCTAATCCCTTTAGCACCTCCCCGACAACGACGCCAAAATGTTGGGGCTAAATATATGCACTATTAATTCCCACATTTAATTATCAACCGGGGCTCGTAAGCTTTGAGGTGCAGGCACAAGAAATGCAGGATCAGAGCCCACTCTAGCCTAATCTAAAGCCGACAAAACAATTTTCAAACCCACATTGCAGAAAATTAACACTAAGGATTCATCAATGAGACACAAGAATAACTTAGTGCTATAAAGGCTTAGATCACAGTCTTTCATGCACTCAGGGTGATGTTTGTGTGATTAATCATGAGTAGCTTACTTAAGTTTCCTATCCTTCAATGGATTCCAGTAGTGATTAAAAAGATAATCAAATGGATAAAAACTAGGTAAAAGGAAATGAGATCTAAACTCAAACTTTGTCCTCAATCAAATGCAATGTACCAATGTCTTGAGTGAGAGGGTGTTGATTTGAGTTTTATATATTAAGAATCGATTTGCAGAATACAAATTAATTGCAGAATGCAAACACACAATATATGACTTTCAAACTAAACAATAATGCAAGAAGAAAAGAAACTAAACGTAATGCTAATATACAAAGAAAATAAAATATAGCAACACTTACCACTCTGAGGGGCCCTTCCCAAGAGGTTAGTGCTGCTAAAAAGACTCAGATCAAATGGATATGGTGTCCAATGCTTCAACAACAATCAATTCTTCATTGAGATAAAAAAATCTGTTTTTACATGGCTAGCAACTCAAAGCTTTCTCACAAGAATAAATCTCTCCATTACAAAACATTCATGAAACTAATGGCTCCTTCTCATAGCCCTATGAGGCTTATTTATACATGAATAATCATTGAGAAGTGGATGGGACCGAATCCCAATGCTTAGATTTCAAATATTACATTTTTAGATAAAATCCTCAAAAATCTGGGTTTTATTGCAATTTGGGCATATTCGAGTTATGGATCCACCCATATCTTTCCAACCAATTTGAAATATTAAAAACAGTTTCTGGGTTCTTTAGCTGGATGATATTCCTAAAAACCCATTTTTCTGTTTTGAAATATATGCTCCCATGTGTACAGAAATCGAGGTGCAAGTGGAAGTTTGAGTTTTGTTGCTAATTTTGGTAGAATCATTCCCCCTGAGATGGAGGTCCACACGTGTGAGATGGGTGAATTATGTATCATGTGTCCACATGAAAACATCATTCTGGACAAAACCCATGTACCAAATTTTCCTCTAGAAGCTTTCCAAAATTTCGAATTATGTCTAGTACCAGATTAGCACAGGCTGGTACCGGAATAGGTGGAGCCTTGGTACCGGAATAGACTGAGTACCAGATCATGCTTCTTAAGAGTCAAAGTGATTAGGATCATACATAATCAAGCATTTAATCAAATTAACTCAATAAAACTAAACAAATCATGCCTTAACCATAAGTTACCTCTCTATGCACATGATCAAGGTCATTAATTGTATTTATGGATGAAACAGTCAATTAGATACACATATCATAGGTAAAATTGACTCAGACATAGATAATATAGGGTAATATAAGTGTCAAAAATTAGACTCAATAGATATTTTGAAGATATTGCAGTTAAAGACCTTTTAATGTTGGGAGGCTTGAGCCATTGCATGAGATCGTAGGGGATTGTATTCTCTTTAATACAAGATAATATTTTACAGATACTGAGCATCAACTCTTATCTAAGCGTAACTATTGTTTATTGTAATAGGGATAAGTATATGAATGTATTAAATGTGATAGGGTAGCATTTGAGTTGGTTGGAAGAAAATCTCAAGAAGCCACTCCCTATATACGTATATGTAATCGATGCCCAAATGGGGTTGGTAGATCTTATTGTTAAGGTTGTTGTATTTTATTTGAGTTTTCTGTTGTTGAGAGTTGTGGAGAAGAAGTAGAGAGCTTCATGAACCCATGTACATATATTTCTGAATGAATATGTCAAGGAAGGTTTGATTCCAAATGTATGGTGTTGTCTATTTCTGAGTTCATGGGAGTACATGCCATGTATCTTTATATTTTATGTGGTTTATGTGCCTGAGTATGCATTTTCATAGTCAAGTGAGGGAACCTTGGATGTTCCATAAGTTTCAATTGTTTCTCTTCTGAAAACTCTGGTGCAAGGAATGCACAGTGCCCACAAGGAGTGCGAGGCCGATTCAAGTTTGACTCAAAAGATCAGAAGAGATAGCGTGAAACTTTGAGAACAAACCCGTGCAAGGCGTGCACTGGGCCAGTACTCAGTAGAGTGCTGAGGAAGTATCACGAGAGGTGAACGCAAGGAGTGCAGAGAGAGATTTTTCAAAAAATCTCTAAGTTTGAACTTTTACAGTTTCAAAGGAGCACAAAGGGAGGCGTCAGAGGTTCGAATCACCTCAAGGAATAAAGATAAGAAGAAATAGCGACAAAAATACTTTGGAGGGAAGTGTTTTATCTGTTTTGAAGGTCAAATAGATGATATCTAGATGGAAAAATTCATGATCCATCATGATCATTAGATATGGGGAAGTAACATGAAGTTTACCCCTGGAAGTCCTTTTGATTTCGTGTATTCGACGGGTTTTGAGCATGGAGTGCAAAGAAGGAAAAACTCCTAAAGTTTTGAAGTCTAAAATTTGATCTGGACCGTTGATCAAAGGTGGACACATGTCAAAAAAATAGGAAGGGTTCGAAATTCAAGTTCACCAGAGGAACGAAGACACTTGTGAAAAATTTCACAAGATACCTGGAGTCCTGAATCGTGGAGTTAATCCTAGCCGTCCATAGACAGGGAACACGTGGAACTAGATCATGAAGTTCAGAGATTGAACACTTCAAAGGAATAGAGGTAAACCTTGGTTTGGGTCAAGAACTCTCGAAGGTTGGAGTTAATATTAGTGACTGGTTAGCAAAGGGACATGTGGAGGGAAGATCTTGCCTTGACTAGTTCAACGTTCAGAGGTTGTGAGAGGTGGCAAGGTAGAAATGTACGAGGTCTCAAAGCCTAGAGTATATCTAGGCCATCCATCAATCAGGACGGAGGATCCGTTGATTGGAGTCCTTCACGAGTTTGCCAGTCCGATGCTCTGGAGGATTGAGTGTATTAAACATCTAAAACTCCCGAAGCCCGGGGATCGTGACCTTTGGTTGATGGGAAGGCGCGATCCATTGATCCATGGTTTTTGAGTATTCACTGATCTGACACTTGGGTGGATTTTTGAAGCAGTAATTCAAAAATCCTCGAAGAATGGAGCTGTGAAGTTGATAAAGACTGTCGATCTGTAGAAGCACCAGAACCATTCGATCTGGTTTAGGGATCGACTATCTGGGAGAAGATGGTATTGGAGCAGGCATAATCTCCCAAGCCCAAAGTCTCGAAGTATTTCCCCCCCACATATTTCAATTGACGCTGTGGACCGTTGATCCTTGTAGCTATTCGATGCTCTACCAATTCGATGTTCAGGAGGAACGAGGTATTGTGTTGATTGAAACTCCCGAATCCCGAGAGTTCCGAAGTCCCGAATTCTTTGGAGGTTTGGGTTTTGTCCCACAGTCCCTTGTAGGACTTTTCTGGTTCCTTGGGGTCCCGAATTATGGATTTTTCACTCGAGAGGAAGGGCATAGGGTCTGTGTAAAGTGTTCTAAGGGCTCAAGAGGATCCTGTGAGTTGATTCAGTTCCTGAATTTGATCGATCCTAGACCGAGAGGTCGCGTGGACCCAAGGGAGTGGTTGGGGGCCTACATCAAGTGGTATCAAAGGCCAAAATAAGATTTCTAAGAGAAGGAGACAACTTGGAACCATGATGGCAAGAAGACGTAGGGACAAACCTATAGCAAATCCATCCATGGAGGAAGAAATGAAGCAACTCCGTGTGATATTAGTTGCCATGGAGAAAACATAGAGGAGAGCACATGATGATGGTGACGTTAGTGAGGTTGAGAGTGAAGAAGTAGAAGAAGAAAGAGCTGCAGGAGAAGAACCTGCAGAAGAACGACTGTTGAGAGTTGTTGTGAAAATGTGAGCTAGAGAAAAAGTAGAGGTCCCAATGTATGAGGGAAACTTGGATGTTGAAGAGTTCCTGGATTGGATAAGTTCTTCAGACAAGTACTTCTATTATGAGGATATAGAGGATGAAAATAAAGTGAAGCATGCTATGACCCGATTGAAGGGACATGCAGCGCTATGGTGGGACGAACTACAGGTTGACAGAAGGAGAAAGGTTAAGCAAAAAATCAAAAGTTGGGACATAATGGTAGCTAAATTAAAGGCTAAATTCATACACAAGGACTATTAGATAAATATGTTTAGGAAATTACAGAACCTAAGACATAAGGGTTTAACAGTGAAGGAGTACATTGAATAGTTTTACAGGATGAACATCAGAGCAGAACATAGGTAGAATGATGAAGAAAAAGTTTCCAGGTATATCAATGGCCTGAGATATGAAATTGAAGATGAAATCAACATGATGACAATGAAGATTGTAGAAGACGCTTATCAGGTGGCACTGAAAGTAGAGGAAAATTTGCCTAGAAAGAAAATGTAGAGAAACATAGGCAAGACTCCAAGCAGAGGCAAAGGAATTGTCCGAGAGAAATTCCAGAAGCCCGAATCTGAGACTAGAAAGTATTACAATCAAACAAAAATATGAGGACAGTATGGTGGAAGAAGTTCTTTTCCCAGAGGAAGAGGGAGAGGCAGAGGAGGAGAAGTGAAATTCTATGCCTATGGAAAGACAGGGAATATGTCTTTGGAATGTCCCAAGAAGAAGAAAGATGGATAAGCTCACATTTCTGCTATTGGAAGCAGGCCAAAGAGAAAAGAAAGAAGTTTTTTGGGAAAGAAGGCATGAATGAAGAAAACGACAATTGGAAGGAAGAGAAACACACACACATGCAGGGAATACATAACGACGTCAGGGTTAGGGTTTTTGCAGCATAGTGTAATGGCTAAAGATCCAAAAACATAAAAATATAGATACCGAGGTATCATAGAGGGGTTCAGAGTATTATCGAGTTTAGCTAGTTATCTATGAGTTGATGCGATATGTACTATTTTGCTGTATGACCTAATTTTGTAAGCTGTTGAGATGGAGGGGACTGGGGAGGGTAGATCTTGAGGGTTAGATCGCAGACTGTTGATCCTAGTGCGATATAGTCTGCCTCATATAGATCTTACCCAACTGAGAAGAATGTAATGCACATAATGTTGTAGATGCAGAAATACTATAATAAACGAGCCAAGAGGCTTATCTTTGTGGATGTATCCCAGAAGGGGGTGAACCACCCTAACATATGTGTTATGTGATGAATGCATGAATATATTTATTGTCTTCAATAGTTATTGTTATGTTTAATGAATTCATTTCTATATTTCTCGTGTATTCGCAAATGACGTAATATTGTGTTTACAAGTTATAATAGTGGTTCAATATACTGTTCTCATATTTCTCACTCAATCCTGGGTTGTAAACACATGAGTATTACAACCACCTATTAAATCTATCTCGGGTGAGACTGCACAACCGATTCTATGCACCGTGTTGCCATCTGGTTTACTAGGAGGGCCGATAGTTTTAGAGGCTTTGTTGGAAATTGAACAGACATGAACCCTGGGTCAATAAACTCAGACAATATATAGGAGAAGTAAACCAAAAAATGGTTCCATTGCCATTGGTAGGAACATGAGAGGATTGAGTAGATACGAAGAAGCAGAGCAATGCATATGAAAGAAGAAAAGAAAGCAATGAGCCACTAGAAGGGGATTTTGAGACCGTGGAATCCCACAAAAGCAGAGATCAAAATCTGGTTAAGAACAAAAGAGCTGGAGTTTGCACAAAAAGACAACAAAAACCCTAGAATAACACCTCACAAATATCTTGAGAAATACGTGTTTACTGATCTGCATGAAGTCATTTTCTACGATTTCCCACACTTATTGTAGGGTTGGATACTCAGTTTGAAGGATAACCACGAAACTAATCGGATTCGATAGTTAGAGTGGACCCCAGTATAGATCGAGCAGTTACAACAGGTGAACAAAAAATTCACCCGCGCAGTAGATTTTTGGCTTGACAATATTGTGGCAGGTTTTATAACAGAGTTTGCAGTCGACACAATGAAGTCATATAGTGCAGCGGAGCAAGAGTTTCTATGCGGACCTCAAGGAAGGAAAATTTGATCGTTGTATACTTCTATTAAGATACTGCTATATAACAAAGGTGTACTGACAATGGATTCATACAACTAAACTTCCCTGCATGCATGGAGGAAGGGGGGAAGCACTGATAGAAAGAGGAGAAATGGAAGGAGGAAAGGATAAGGGAAAGGAGGAGGAACCATTGGACCCAATCATGATGGACGGTGACCATATCAAGCAGATCATGGCAACAACTGGAAAGATACGTAGCGGAGTACCCTACCAATAGAAGGTGAATACCAAGAAGAGAGCCGTAGCCATGAGGGAAGGCTTGGAAAGTGAGGAGGAAGAGATAGAGGATCTCTGGGCTATGGAGAAGATTAAGGAAATCCTTCACACAATATATGAGAGGAAGACGAGAGGTCCAAGAATGGGAATATAAGCCAACAAGCCTATCCATATTAATGTCAGTGTGGAACCCATAAACCCATGTGTGACTAATACACCAAAGAGGACACCACCGTTTAGACAACCAAAGTTTAGAGGCAGTCATACAACATGAAGTATATCCACACAAGGAACAACAACTAGAGGGACCAATTCAGGCAACACTAGTCAAGTATCTACACTGCCCAAAGGTAGTAGTTCAGTGTTCAGAATGGCAAGACACGATCCCATAATCAAAGTACCAGAATTTAAAGGAGAAGTGTTGGAGGACCCCAAAAAAAATTTGTTCATCTATGAGAAGATTTGGGAAGAAAAATAGATCACAGACACAGACACTAAATTGGCACAACTAGCGATTACACTAAGGGATCGCGCATGGATTGGTATATGAGTTTAGCTACAAACAATCCACCAGGGACAACTAGAAAAATTATAGACATCAAGAAACTGTTAATAAATGAGTTCTAGAAGCCGAGTTCAGAAGATCAATACATGAATGAGATGATCTAAATTAGACAAAAACTGGGAGAATCCATATGGGAAAGTGACCATAGATTCAAGCGACTGAAGGGAAAGTTGAAATATCTCATGAATGATATGCAACATAGACACCTATTTGTCAATTCACTGCTACCACACTTAAAATATCCACTGGGAAAACATAAGTTCCAAATGCAAGTAGAGGCTCTGTAGGCAGCCTTACAATTGGAAGAAAACCAGTATTTGCAGATGGACCCAACTATCGAAGAACTAAAGGAGGATCTGAAGAACTTAACGTTTCAGCTAAACCAGAATAAGAGTAAGGACAAATGAGAAGTCGTTTGGTGTACTACATGTAGGATAACAGAACATCACAAGAATGAATGACCAACACTCATGCAATATATGGCAGTAAGAATGCCAAATTTGTTACCAACAAGAGAATTATGGTGTGAAATCTGCAAGAAACTGGGTCATGATCCTTATCACTACACGATGATGCAGAAATACTAGACAGTCCCAAAGATTTCATATTGCACCTTTTGCAAGTCAGTGGGCCACAATGACAAAGATTTTAGAGCCATGGAGTTGATGCTAGAAAGGACATCATATGCATATAGAGTGCAGGCATAAATGATGACTGGGCAAGTCACACCACAATTTAATCAAGTTTCGACTCCATACAACACTACGCAGAAGAAGTATAATACTATGCATCAACCATATAATAACGCACAACCGCAGTACAACGCAACACAACCTTATTACAATACTACGTAGTATAATCATGCACCTTAGTATAACACACTGAGAGGAGACCAAGCAAGCTTCAGAGGTGGAGGACGAACCAGAAGAGGTTTCAGACGAGGCAAAGGATCTGTGGTATGTCACAACTGCCAACAACCAAGACATTATGCAAGAGAATGTCCGCTTCCACCATCAACTTGTATGTATTGTTGCACATCAGATCATGACACAAAAGAATGTCCAACACTATTAGTAAAGATCCAGGAAAAGAGGAACCAGAACAACCAGAATGTTCAGTGGATTTCGGCTGAAGCAAGGGATGAAGGAAGGAACATCAACATAGTTACCCACGGAGGAGCGAAAATAGGAAACAATGTAGTCTGACAAGAGCCAACACAAAATCAGTGGGTGAAGAAGAATGCCGAACCAAGGAAGCAGTTCAACATGCAAAAGGAAAAGGAGGTATTTAAGTAAGCAAGACATGAATTTCAGAAAGAAGACATGGCATCGACTTCAACTGCGTAGAAAAACAAGGAAGCCCCAGATTATGAGATGCCTTCATTATTGGATCATACCAACAAAATGCAGCCCATGGGACAAGTAAGTACAATCAAAGGATTTTTGAAATCATGTGTAAAAGTACTAAATGATCCATCATTGGTGAAAATATTTCAAAACATATTAGAAAAATGTAGTATCGAGACAAAAGAAAAACTAGAACAAAGACAATCAATCACCTACATACAAGGCGAAGAACAAGTAGGGAGTTCATATTGAATTCCAATATCGAAGATTCAACATGGGAGATATCATACTGGATATAGGATCTGAAGTTAATGTACTATCAAAGAATACATGGAAATGCATGGGAGAGCCCGCATTAGGATACTCATCTGTTCAATTCAAACTAGCAAACCAACACAGAGTCCTACCAATTGGTAGACTGAAAGGAGTGACAGTAGACCTCGACGGAGTGCACACTAAAGCAGATTTTGAAGTCATTGAAATAGTGGACGACACAAAAACTTACCCAACATTTCTTGGTCTGGATTGGGAATTTAACAACCAAGCCATAATCAACTTGAAGACAAGGAGAATGACATTTGAGTCAGGGGAATACAGGGTCATCACGCCATTAGACCCATCAGAAGGGGAAAGGTTCGTCAAACCTACGTGCTTAGACTTAGAGGAAATCAACGAGTTGTACAGAACAACTGGGCACAATGAGGATTACGTAAACCCAACTGTAGATGGGATAATTAGTTGGCGGAGCATTACTTCATGTGTAAGATACTCAGATACCGGTATAGAAAATTAGAAACAAAATCTACACGAAGTTTCCATGAGAAGATGTGCACAAATAGACAATGCAGTAAGATGGGTAGGAACATAGATAAGGGAACCACCCAGTTTTCAAGAAATAAATGATTTGGAAACATTCTTGGCACAATATGTGTTACAGCTAAGAATTACTCACTTTGATAGTGTTGCAAGTGTCTTCATCACGAGTGTTGTAAGTGTCACATCTTGTATGCAAGTGTCACATCTTGACCACAAGTGTTGCAAGTGTCATAAGAATCATACTACCATATTGCATATGTCGTGCCTCTAACGACATCATAAAGACACTTAAGACACCTCAAATGTTAGTTTGGAAGAAGAGAAATCACTTGAAAGGAAGTACAAGCCTTTTGACATTGAGACAACCACAAAAAAGTGGATTTTGGAGAGGAGCGATCCCCTACCCACTGTCAGGGAGTGCTGGTGCTCCCTGAGCCTCTTTGGGGGAGTGCTTGAGTGCCCTGTGCACCCTTTTGGGGGAGCGCTACCCTATTTTTGGCAAATTCTAGGTTTGTTGAGGCAAATAAGGGAAGAATCCCTCAATTCCTAAAGGTAGTTGGATTCGAATAGATGGTCAAGGCATGATCTTAGGGGAGATCCCCAACTGAAGGAGAGGAATCCTCAACTTATCCCAAATATCTCTCAAGTGGTTAGACCTCTCCAAGGTTATATAAGGAGGCCTTCTCATGGTGAAAGGTAGAATGGAGATTGGAGATGTGAAACTTATGATCTCATGAGTGAGATGCCATCAAAGCAATCAGTGGAGATTGATTGAGAAAAGGGGTTGGGACAAGGAGAACTGGAAGAGGCTGTTGCACCTTCATTCAAAGGATTGTAAGTACTTTTACTTGTTCTCATTAATATAATCAATGCTTGGCCTGTTTCTTTCAAACTTGTGCTTGTTCCATATGAGTTTGTTTGTAGTAGATGGATCTATGATTGAGCTAATCTCAGTAGAGTAGGAAGTCTTTTGTACCTTTATTTGTTTTGTAAGACCTATTAGGAAGCTCAAGATCAAATCTCAACCTGGAATTTGCAGGGACAAAATTCGCTTATAAGGTACTTATATTTCTCCTTCTATTTCATTCATTAGCTTGATTAGATCTAAAAGGAAGTTAGTGTCCATGTTAAGCACTTTCTGTCTTGGCCTTAGGAGTCTAGAGACCAAGAGGAAATCCACTTGTCTGTAGGGGGATTCACCTACAACAGAAATTGGTGACTCCACTGGGGAGGAGCTCTAATTTTTGTTTCCATTCCTAGATCTTGTTTTGTCCCTTTTCCCACTGATTTTACCTTCTCTATGAATGTGTTTGATCCTTAGGTTTGATTGTTGGCTCTTGGATTTATCTTAAACACATAATTTTGCATTTTTCCTGAGTTGTTTTTGAGTTTCTGGTCATTTCTCTGATATTTTGCAGAAAAGCGCTCCCCTTTCCTTACCACCAGAGCGTTGGAACTCCCTTACAGTCTTCCACAGAGTGTTGGAGCACTCTGTGTCCCCTTTTGGGGGAGTGCTACCCCTTTCTCTTCAGAAATCTTCTTAGAGATTGGTTTTTCCTCAGTCTTTTTGCTGATTCATCTGCTCAGGGTTTGTGCTATCTTAGTGTGTCCTTGTTTAGCCTCCAATTTTTTTTTTCTAAGGATTATTCATCTATTTCTTGGATTTTTGACATTTATCCTTGCTTTTCAATAGCTCTTTGTCTTTGCTGCCCTAGAGTTAACTTGTTGTTTTCTTCTCCTTTATTTGAATGAGTGAAAATTTTTGTGAGGAAATCCAAAGGTCTGTGAACTTTTCATTTGATTTTTGAGGTCAACTTTCCATCATTTCTCTTTTTTTTGAGGTTTTTGGTTCTTTTTTTCCATTTGGTTATCTTTTTCCTTCTCATCTATTTCATGACGAGAGTGTATTTTTTGTTTTGTGTGAAGTTTTCTTCTGATTGTTTAATCTTGAATTCTGATTGACATTTAGAAGTCTTGCATCTGATTATCATTCACATATAAGAAAAAGGACATATTTTAGTGATTGGTTTGGATATTAGAAGGCATTTCTAAATTTTTTAGCATTGCATCGGATTTGAGTGAGAAACAAATTGATTGAGGACATTGCATATTAGTGTTTGATAGTGAAAAATTTTTTCTCTCTTTCTCTTAAATAGCCATTCATCGAAAGAAACAATTTCTTATCATCTTCTTGTGCATTTTTGGGAATTAAGTCATCATACCATCAATTTCATTGTCATACATCCTTTGAGTAAAGAACAACCATAAAATCAATGCTAATTAAAAATTATCTAGAACATTTTTGTTTTTAGGATCTTCCACCAATATTAGACTAGGATTAGCACTTTGGATTAGGCTGTGAGTACAACTCTCCAAATTTTTCAAAATGAACATTAGCATCTTGAGATAGGGAGAGTCAAATCCAATTGTTGTATAGGCTTTCTAGGATCCCCCTCTCACACAGGGGTTACACACGAGGTCACATTCGGGTGAGTTACGGAGATTATCCCTCTGTGGTTCAACTGTTTGTAGTGTTCGGATCATATATTGGGGGTCACTTGAAGGTATACCCATGATTATGTGTGGGAGCCTCTCGAGTTGATTTCGGACTTGTTATCCTGCCCATATGTTCAGATCGAACTTTCGATTGTACCCGCCCAGGGGATGACTGTGAGTTGGTGTTCGTAGTCGCCATAATCCTTAGTTACTTACATAAGGTGATAGTGAAGGGAAGTCTCATTGTACCCAGGACAGACATTGGTCAAACTCACTCGGGCTCCTTTGAGGGTAAATCCACAATTACTGTGTGGAAGCTTGCACGAAGGTGAAAGTCTGTTAAGTAATTCACCATTGTAACTGTTCCACCATATCCTAGCCCCTTCTTGACGTGATCATGCAACGTTGGATTTCATCACCAACTAGTAGGATCATTGAGAGAAGTTTTGTTTTCTTGGTTTTGATTCCTAGATTTTATTAGCGTATGCTGTTTTTTTTTTTGTTGGCCCTAGATTTTCAGCGTGTACTGTTATTCTCCAAAACTGAGCCTGTAGATGATAAAGGTATTCGTCGATCATGTAGGATGCAAGGGATACCTCCAGAAGGCTACCAACCCTTACCTCCTAACCCTCCAGAAGACAACTACAGTGGAGAGGTAGAAAATCAATCTGACGCTGGAAGTGTTGTTGCTCCTCTGTTAGATAACTCAGAAGGCTCTTTGGTTATAGTTGAGAATCCCACTCCTCACACTACATCTGTGTTGGTAACCCCTCTTGAACCAATTTTTCTTCGTTTAGACTCCCTTGGGAACATCATAGATGAAGAGGTCCCATAGTTACCTGCGAGAGCTCTTACTGAGACATATATGGGATCCACAGAACCAACCTTTAGTGATGAGTATATGACTCCTGTTCGTCCTACCACTGTAGTAGATACAAATCCCACACCTACTCGTTCTGTATGGAGGACTTCATCAGGATGCGATCTCTATGAGAATTTTGAGTCCTTTCGACAACCCTTTAATCCTCATGACCCTCCTATTGAAAGTGGACCATATGGTTAAAATATGAATCACCCCATTTATCAGGTCATTAACCCTACTATTGTGTCAGTACAAGTCTATCCTAATGCTAGACTCATCACCTCTACTCATTCCCAAGGCACTTTGATCCCTATCCCCACTTTTACAAACTTTCACTCTACAGCTCCACATGTTCCACACGATCCTACCGGGACATCTTTGTACCAGAGAATGCAGACCCTTGCCAGCCAAATACAACCAACTGGAGGGAAACCACCATATAGTGGACCTTTCCTTCCTAGAGGACCACCATTCTATGGAGGGCCTACCCCTCCTGGGGGACAACCCCCTTTTCATGCTCCTCCTGGAGGGAAACCTTCCTTTTCCAGTCATACCCCGTTCGTTAATCCACCGCTAGCAGGGGGGAAACCTTCATTTGTTGGAAACCCTTCACAATCTTGGGGAGTATCTTCAGGAGGCACTTTTACCCAACCCCACATTGTGGGGCACTCATATCATAACCCACAAGGAGGAGTATCAAATCCTATTCCTTTCAGACTGTCTTATGGACAACCTTATCTGGGCAACATCCCAAACACCACCTGGAGTCCTCAAGGACAAAAAAATTATCCTCCCCATGGGTCTAATGTGTATCCACCTCCATGATCTACTCCCTACCCTCCTCAAGGGAAAAATGTTCATCCTCTTTCTGGGCAAGAAAATCACCCGACTTATAATGCTTAGAACCCACCAGGTTATGCAAAAGTTTCTCAACCATCACTGAATCCTTTTTATCCTAGTCAACAACAACCATATGTAGGAGGACCTACTGGTTACAACTATCCACCTAACCCGGTTTATGGTCCTATTGGTGTTCCTATGCCACACCCGTATCATCCACAAATTAACCGACAACTACCTTTCCTTGCGACTCTATATATCCCAGACTTGTCTCTGTTAACTAATGATCCTATTTTTCATTCACCGGTTTGGCCAGTTATTCTCGCTAAATTGCCTTCTAATATTCCGAAATTTGACGAAAAATCTGGCGAAGATCCAAACAACCATGTGATGAATTTCCATTTGTGGTGTTCATCAAACTCCCTCATGGATGATTCTATACGTTTGCATCTTTTCCAGTGAACACTTACTGACACTACAACAAAGTGGTATATTGAACTACCACGTGCTTCTTTTCATGATTTCAACTCCCTTGCCATGTCTTTCCTCGCACACTTTCAACTACCTATTCGCTACAAGACGGGTACTAAACTCTTGACCTCCCTTTGTCAAACTGACTTCGTGCATATCTCTGACCATATTCATGAGTGGAGACGATGATGAAGGATGATCAAGGTAATCATTCCTAACATATTATTGGCATAATGGTTTACTAAATCACTTTTACCCCTGATCGCTCGAGATGTCGCTATGGGTGGCGCGATCACCGAGGAAGAGACTATTTCTCGGACTCAGTACTTAGATTTGGTTTATTCACAATCTGGTACTCTGTATGATTTTCTTCCAAATGCTGCTCGAGATAATACCAATCCATCCAAGCTGTCATCCTCATCTCATGCGGATGGTGTTATCGGTTCCATCAAAACTCAATATAATTCCCAATCGACCACACTCTCCTCTACCTCCCCCCAAAATCAGATCTTTGAGGTGAACACAGTTCAATCTGCCCCTTCACAACAATCCAGAGGTAAGAAGAAGACAAAAAATAAATCAAAAAATACTAATAACAATGAACAACCAAAAAATCAATCTCAGACACCTGCTACCGAAAAGCAACCACAATGGAAACTGAAATTCATGTGTATCATTTGTGGTGATGATCACTACACTCAAGACTGTCCAAATCACAATGAAGTGGCCAAAATTTTCCAAGGAAATTCACAACCTACTGTGCTTACTCAGCCTTTTCCACAGCAACAATCCATGGTTGCTCAAACCCCTTCTGCTGGGGGCAGTTCTAGCCATCCTCATGATGAAGCCTCGACGAGTGCACATATTTATATGTTTAATGGGATTAATTTTAACACTCTCTCTAAAACATATGACACACTAGGTAACCCTGACAAAGGAAAAGACACTAACAACACCAGTACTTTAACGGATCCATCACCATCCTTCGTTAGTCCTCCATCGGTTAATCCTTTGTCTAGACCACTTTAGATTGAGAAAACTACGTTTGAATCTATCAGACACCTGCTACCAAAAAGAATCCACAATGGAAACTGCAATTCCTGTGTATCATTTATGGTGACGATCACTACACTCGAGACTGTCCACATCGCAATGAAGTGGATAAACTTTTCCAGGGAAATTCACAACCCGCTGTGCTTACTCAACCTTTTCCACAACAACAATCCATGGTTGCTCAAACCCCCTCTGCTGGGGGTAGTTCTAGCCATCCTCATGATGAGGCCTCGATGAGTGCACATATTTATATGTTTAATGGGATTAATTTGAACACTTTCTCTAAGACATATGACACACCAGGTAACCTTGACAAAGGAAAAAACACTAACGACACCGGTACTTTACCGGATCCATCACCATCCTCCATTAGTTATCCATCGGTTAATCCTCCATCTAGACCATTTCAGATTGATAAACCTACGTTTGACTCTATCTTACGCCCTCCCAAGAGCACTATCTGCAAAGCTACCTTTAATCCTAGTTCACGTGCCACCCAGAACTACAACATTGTTGAATATTTGGCTCAAGCACCGTGTGCTATGTCTGTGTTAGAAGTTCTATAGCATTGCCCGAGTTAACATAGAACACTCTTGGCCTCTATTGGTGCTATTGATCCTGAATCATCCAACCATATCATGTTTAACCTGGAAAATTATGCGTCTCGACTCTCCCACCAACTTTCTTTCCAAGTTGATGTTGTTGTTCACAATCAACAAATCCACCGAACTATTTTGGATGAGGGATCCTCAACTTGTGTCATGTCTTTAGCATGTTGGAAAGGTTTAAAATAACCCGCACTTAACAAATCCCCAACGATGTTACGCACCTTCGATGGGTGAGGTTTTCATCCCCACAGACTTTTACAGTCCCTGCCCATCCAATTGGGTGGAAAAAATGTCACTGTTGATGTCGAGGTAGTCGATGCTCCCCTCAATTACAAATTGTTACTTGGAAGAAGTTGGTTTTATGCTATAACTGTTGTTTCCTCATCGGTCTTTCATTGTGTACAATTTCCTCATCAGGGCAAAATTGTCACTGTTGATCAGTTATATTTCTGCACAACCGATGCTTGCACTCCCGCTACCAACAATATTCCTTTCTTGGGATACCACAAGATCATGTATGAAAGCATTGGTGTTGGCTTACTGAAATATTCTAGCCTCATGGGTACCTTCCCTACACCACTTCCACCGACTACACATCATATTTCCACCATCGATATGATTTCAACTGCGAATTATCAATATTTGGAATCATCTGACCCTTGGATTGTACCTAGTCCGTTGGAATTAGATGCACTAGGTGACATAGGGCCAGTTAGTCCAGATGAAACATCATACATTTCTATCCAATCCACTTCTCCCTCGTCAGATGACCAACATCTATTGGCACCCGATAGTTACTCTATGCCATCATGGTTAAGTTCCTTGTCGTTTGTGATCGACTACATTTCCCCAATTTTTCCTTCTGATGAATCTATTAAGGAAATGCTAAGCATTGACAAGATACCTCGGGATGATAACCATCATTGATCCTCTTTTATTCCCCCTCGTGAAGAAATTAAGGCAGATATACACTCTATCTCCCCTCCTGTTGTCAATTTTCCATCGTCTCCCATGCCTTCAACTTCTGACAACTTGGATCCGGTCGTTAACATGGCGATCTCTTCAGTAGGGCTATTGGAGCCTGATCTCCTTACCCCTGTCATGACCCTCGACGTGTATTCCTTCCACAGTGATTTTCTTCCATCTAGTGAAGATCTCTTGGAAGCCATGACCGAGTTTTGTCCCTTGACATGGTGTCCTTCCAGAGAGTTATTCTCTTGGTAGCCATGATCAAGGAGAGTCCACAAGCATAGTTTTACTTCTCTGTAGCAAGATCGTTAAAAAATGAAACATAGGTCATGAGCATAGTTCTTTTTCCTGTGTCAAGATCATTAAAAAATGAAACAAAATCTTTGAGCATAGTTTTCCTCTCTATAGCAAGCTCGCTAAAAAATGAAACAACAATCTGGGGATTGAACCCGGAGCCATGAGAATAGTTCTTTTTCCTATGTCAAGCTCATTAAAAAATGAAACAATCACCTCTCTTGAACCTTCATTTCATCCACCCTTATCCTTTTCTCCATCTAGTAGAGAAATTGGTGACAAACTCAAAGTCGGTGAATGAATTGAAGCTTAGAGGGCATGTCTCCAACCTTTGATGATCATTCTGGAGTTAAGCCACTAGATTTCAAGCTGGGGGCATACCGAGCTTAGTCTTTGTTATTTCTCATGCTCGTAAATACATGAGAATGCAACCGGGTAAACTTTTATCTCTTTTTCGGACCCGCATGGATACAAGAAAAAGGAACCCCCTGGAGTCTTTTTTAAACTCTTTTCAGACTCTCTAAACGTGAAAATATTGTCAAGTGATCTTTCTTCCTTTCCCACTTGTTAAAAGGTTTGAAAGGGCATTTTTCGAGTGATAATTTATCTCTTTTTTGACCTCATGAGACTAACATTACGAAAAAGGACAACATTGGAGTCATCTTTAAGTTGTTTTTAGACTCTCTAAATATGAAAAAACACCAATTTTACCTTCTCTGGACTCGTTAAACAATCATACATTGAAGGGCCCATACGGGATTGAACCCTTACTTCTTCCAGTTCGTTAAACAAAAGAAGAGGGACTTACCAAAGGTGAGTCATATTGAGCATGTGTTACCCTCCTCAAGCTTGTTAAAATAAAAAGAGGTACTCGTGTATCTGGATGGGGGAAAAATTGAAAGAAGAAGGCCAAGCAATTTTCTGAGAACTTTACCAGTAACTCTTACGGTCACCCTTGAACACGACACTTTTTCTTTGCACGCATTTTAATCTGCTGAACCTTTGCACTGAGCCAATCCTCTGAGTTTATTTTACTCCTTTGGGTCACCTGACGAAAGTCACAACATCCACTGCATCATCAAGTGTTGGTCCATGTCATGTTTCTGCTGTCGTGCCTTAGTGTTCAAGGGAAGTATCTTCCTTGAGAGTCAACCATCACAAATATCCGATTTCAATACCTGTGTCAGTCCATGTTCATTTGATCTACCAATTACATCTCTGTGTCAGTTTCGTGTCGTTGATGGGGGATACATCAAGGCCCTCCTTTGACGAGTCTATTCCCGTCAACTTCAACACATTATCCAGGAACTAGACTTAGAAACCAGTTAGTACCTTGGGACCTGCATGCCTCAATGGCAGGCCTCCTCGTTTCCGACATTGGGTTTATATCATTGACCCCTGAACAGATGATTCCATAGATGTTCGACTTCAGCTCATTCATTCACATTCTTCGATATGTAATAGAGTACCTTGGGAATCATTGACATCAATGGTGATCTCCATCGCGCTTGTTAACGGTTTACATCATTGACTGGTAATCAAGTGGTTTCTTCCATGTTTGACATCAGGACATCTATTCACATGGTTAGATTCGTACTACATAGGGATCAGTAAGAAGACCCTGGGTTGAGTTATCACTCTTATATGTACTTTTCCTAGGTTGGTTGCAAAGGAGTTCTTTTGAACTATGACACATATACTGTTACATAGATCCACTTTGTATTGGTCGTGGCTATGTCTTGTCATATCATGGATCCACTATGTATTCTTTGTGGATATGATCAGTTCAGGTCATAGGAGTATAGATCCACATTGTATCTATGGTGGCTATACCATTTTTTCAATATAATTATGGATCCACAGTGTATTTTATGGCGGCCATACCTAAAAAATATTTATCACTCAAGCATAGGTATGCCTGCCTTGGGTTTTGAAACATGTCATAATATTTGTTTGATGGTTGTATGTAGCATTTTCCATTTTCTCTGCATCCATACCCTCGCTCGAAAAAGTCTACAAAGTACTTCAATAATCATCATCTTCTAACTTCATACTTTGGGGGGCAATCTGTTACACCTCAAAATTACTCACTTCGATAGTGTCACAAGTGTCGTCATCACGAGTGTTATAAGTGTCACATCTTGTCTACAAGTGTCACATCTTGACCACAAGTGTTGCAAGTGTCATAAGAATCATACTGCTATCTTTCATATGTCGTGCCTCTAATGACATCATAAAGGCACTTAATACACCTCAAATGTTAGTTTGAAAGAAGATAAATCACTTGATAGGAAGTATAAGCCTTTTGACATTGAGCAAAACCACAAAAAAATGGATTTTGGAGAGGATCGCTCCCCTACCCACTGTCAGGGAGTGTTGGCACTCCTTGAGCCTCTTTGGGGGAGTGCTTGAGTGCCATGTGCACCCTTTTGGGGGAGCGCTACCCTATTTTTGGCAAATTCTGGGTTTGTTGAGGAAAATAAGGGAAGAATTCCTCAATTCTTGAAGGTACTTGGATTCAAATATATGGTCAAGGCATGATCTTAGGGGAGATCCTCAATTGAAGGAGAGGAATCCTCAACTTATCCCAAATATCTCTCAAGTGGTTGGACCTCTCCAAGGTTATATAAGGAGGCCTTCTCATGGTGAAAGGAAGAATGGAGATTGGAGATGTGAAACTTATGATCTCATGAGTGAGATGCCATGAAAGCAATCAATGGAGATTGATTGAGCAAAGGGGTTGGGACAAGGAGAACTGGAAGAGGCTGTTGCACCTTCATTCAAAGGATTGTAAGTACTTTTACTTGTTCTCATTAATATAATCAATGCTTGGCCTATTTCTTTCAAACTTGTGCTTGTTCCATATGAGTTTGTCTGTAGTAGATGGATCTATGATTTAGATAATATTAGTACAGTAGGAAGTCTTTTGTACCTGTTTTTTTTGCAGTACCTATTAGGGATCTCAAGATCGAAGCTCAGCCTGGACTTTGCAAGGACAAATGTTGCTTATAAGGTACTTATCTTTCTCCTTCTCTTTCATTCATTAGCTTGATTAGATCTAAAAGGAAGTCAGTGTCCATGTTAAGGACTTTCTATCTTGGCCTTAGGAGTCTAGAGACCAAGAGGGAATCCAATTTTCCTTAGGGGGATTCACCTACAACAGTATGAAGATGAAGTCTTAGAGAAATAGAGACTAGTAGCACTTGATATAACACTTGATATATCACTCAAGGCCACACCTGCAAGATGGCGGGGCACACACAAAGAGACAATCACATATTGGTACCAATGTAAGCGGTTACTATGCATAAGGTTCGACGCAGAACAGAAAAACAACAAGCAACAGAGGTATGATGGACAGGGGGAACCAACGAAACACTTGGAGAAGTGCAGAATGATGTGGAAATTGACACCCCCAGAGGAGTGGTCTCATCATTTCATACACACCCTAGAGGGCATACCGGCGAACTAGTACATAGACCAGGAATTACATAGAGGAACTGTGACCTGGACGACATTGTAACATAATTTCACAATCACTTTTTCATTCAAACATGAAAACCCCAACATAGATGAAGATATTAAATAGATAAGAGGTGTGATATTCATCAAGGAACCAAAATTCAAACTCATAACAAAATAACAACAATGAAATAAACAAACAATCAAGGAACTGTTGTCATGTTACCATGTGCAAGAGGAAGCACCAGATGAAGACGATCTGCATGATATTCAGATTGAAGAAGCAGAAATTGAAAGAGAAGTAGAGGGACCACGTATAGAATCAAAATTTATTTCCGCACCGATCAAGCTAAAGAAAGTCAACATTGGAATAGTTGAGCATCCCAAAATGGCTAGCATTGGAGACTACTGGGATGAGCAAACAGTGGAAAGCATAACATAGTTATTGCGCGAATACAACGACATGTTTCCCACAACATTTATAGAGATGAAGGGTATAGCAGGAGAGATAGGAGAGATGAAGATACCACTCAGACCCGAAGTGAGACCGATCAGAAAATGACCATACAGATTGAACCCAGTATATAAGCATAAATTCAAAGATAAGATCAACAGGATGCTCGAAGATGAAATCATAGACCATTCAAAGAATCAAAATGGATAAGCCCAATGGTAGTGAAGGATAAAAAACAATGAGGGATAAGGATATGCGTTGACTTAAGGAAGTTGAACGATGCATGCCTACATGACCCATTCCCTACACCTTTCACAGATGAAATGTTAGAGAACGTAGGTGGACTTGAAGCTTACTCATTTACTGATGGATTCTTAGGCTACCATTAGATCAAGATAGCACAGGAAGACATATACAAGACCATGTTTGCGATAGAATGGGGATCCTACCAGTACACAATCATGCTGTTTGTACTGAATAACAATATTTTCCAGATTAGTCATCACCGCGTTTAAAGAATTCATCCATCCATTCCTAGAGGTACACCTAGACGATTGGATAGTCTATAGTTTGTTGAAAGACCATGTAGAAGTCTTATGGCTGATGTTAGAGAGGTGTAGGCAGTGCCATATATCACTGAACATAAAGAAATGCATATTCGGAACATCATTTGGGATACTATTGGGCCATATAGTATGCAAACAAGGCTTATTAGTAGATCCTGCAAAGATTGCAGTAATTGTTAAATTACCACCACCAAAAATAGTCCGTCAACTAAGAGAGACATTGGGACACACAGGATACTACAAGAAATTTATTAATGGGTATGCGCAGATTACTACACCAATGGAAAAGATGTTAAGAAAGGAAACAAAGTTTCAGTGGAACGATGAGTGCCAACACGGTCTGGATACCCTGAAGGAAAATATGGTCACCGCGCCAATATTAGTATTTCCAGACTGGGAGAAGACATTCCATGTGCCATCCATATCACTTGGAGCTATCTTGGCGCAGCCAGGAGTGGGAGACTTGGATCACCCGATCGCATTTGCAAGCAAGAAACTATTAGAATCGAAGCAGAACTATAACACTACAGAGAGAGAAGGACTAGCTATAGTCTACGCACTGCAAAAGTGCAGACATTACTTATTGGGGAAACACTTTAAGATGTTCACAAATCACTCAAACCTGAAATACCTAGTCAACAATCTAGTGTTGGGGGGAAAATATGTCGAAGGTTACTACTATTTCAAGAATCTGACTTTGAAGTAATATTTAAGCTAGGAAAATTGAATGCAGGAACTGACCACCTATCAAGAGTCACAAATGGAGAAGAACCTACGAATTTAGAAGACAACTTCCCAGATGCATAGTTATTCTCAGTCTAGATTGCTGATGGATAATTCACAGATATCATTCAGTACTTGAGCACAAGTATTGCGCCACAAGAATATAACACCGCATAGAAGAAAAACTTGGTAGTCCGCGCCGCAGACTATCAAGTGATTGTAGGAAACTTATACAAAATGGGTGCAGATAACATCTTGCGAAGGTACATGTTAGAGCATGAAAGACCAAGAGTCTTAACATAATCTCATGAGGGAACAGTAGGAGGACATTATGCAGAAAAATCTACCGCGTAGGACTATGGTGGCCAACCATTCACCGATAATTGAAGGAGTACTGTCAAAGATGTGATGTTTGTCAAAGGGTAGGCAAACCCAATAGAAGGGATAAAATTCCATTATGAGCACAGGTAACATTGCAGGCATTCGAAAAGTGGGAAATAGACTTTGTGGGACCAATCAACCCACCAACAAAAAGAACAGGATCTAGGTACATTATCGCCGCGATGGAGTACCTAACAAGATGGGATGAAGCCACACCAGTGAAGGATTGGAGTGCATAAACAACAACACACTTCCTAGTTGAACAAGTAATAATTTGATTTAGGTTCCCAAGAGTTTTGATGAGCGACCAAGGCACACACTTCATAAACAACACCATTAGCGCTATGAATGAAGAGTTTGAAGTCCATCATCAAAATAGCACACCATATCACCCACAGGAAAATGGCACAGTGGAATCATTTAACAAAATCCTTGAGAATGCGCTGACAAAGATTTGTAATTTCAACAGAGATGACTGGGACATCAAAATACCAATAGTATTATGGGCCTACAAGACTACGTGAAAAACGTTGACAGGGAATACGCCATTTAAACTGGTCTATGGCCAAGAAGCAGCGGTGCCATTATAATTTTTAGTACCAAGATTGCGTGTAGAAACAATCACACATATGATATAATGAGGCACAGTACAGGAGTGACTAAATCAGTTAATGACAATGGAGGAAGACTAGATCTTAGCAGGGCTCCACCAACAAGTTCAGAAAGTAAGGGATAAAGTTTGGCATGAAAAACACATCAAGAAGAAAACCTTTAAGGAAGGAGATCTAGTATTGATGTACGACAAGAAATATTTTCATCACCCAGTAAAGTTAAGAATGCACTGGATAGGACTATACGAAGTAAAATCTGTCACAGATGGAGGAGCTGTACAGTTGAGAGAATTATCAGGCACAGAACTCAGAGGGATGATCAATGGGAGCCGACTGAAGCTGTACAAGGATAGTCGACCACCCACCACACAGTAAAAAAAAAAAGAAAAAAAAAATGGAAACACATACTTAGGAACACAAACTTGGTGAGGAAAAGGAAAACAACCAAGTAAAAAGTGAAACAAGTGAGAAACAGAAAGACAACAAAAGCAGTACGAAACAACGAAGTTATGTGGAATTGAATGTTGGAAAGGACTGATGGGACACCGCAATAATTGCGCCAACTAGAGATGACAAGGTAGAGTAATGGAAAGTATGAAATAATTGGAGGTGCATTGAACCCATAATTAAGTTAGCATCCTCGACATGAGTCATGTAATTCCCATACAAAACACAAATGTAGGAGCAACGAGTCTATTTGCGAAAAGAGAATAGATAGAGAGCGATAGAGGCTAAGGAGAATAGAGCGGTGTTCACAGAGGTCACAAATACCATTCTAACTCAAAAAACCTTCGAAATTCACCACCATGGCACCTCCAAAGCAAGAAGAAGTAGACCAGAGTGCCACAATTGGAAGAAGGCAAACAACAATCGCTGGAGATCGTCAATATCGATGAAATCCCATCCCCAAACACAAAACCAATAAACCCCACATTTGTAGTGGAAGAAAACCAACATCCAACATTAGAGGGCATGAATATAGATAGACTTACATAGGTACAAGAGCAGCAGAACCAAGACATAAAAACCATGAAGGAGGCACAAATAGAGAACAACGAAGAATCTCCAAGAGTTAATGGAACAACGATGAATCAAGAAACAACAGTCGAGCCAGATGAATCTCAAACCACCGTGTCAGACCACCCACCAGAAGAAATAGTAGAAGATGTCACAAGCTAGCTAGAATGGTATTCCAAAATAACAAATGGGAGCCGCTGGAACCTCGAGCCAACCACCACTGATGAAAGACAAGAAATAGGTACCTAGGTCACCTTGCAAGCAACCTGTCACAACCCTCGTTCTATTGTGTATACTAGATGGGGTATGGGTGGAATCAGGCTTGTTAGGGAAGATTGACAATCTAAAATACTCAGACCATTATGTAGCAGACACAAACAAGTTTCCAGAATTTGCAAGGAGAGTATACTTAGAGACTGTGGGCATAAATCCAGTTGGGGAACCGATTGATCAATCACTCCAATGGGAAACAGGATTGGAGAAAACATGTATTTTAGGTCTGCTAGACCTACCAAACTTTGGCAGAGGACAATATGTAAGAGGGTGTATCAAACAATTGTTGGAAGCCACACATGGCGGGGACATATGGATGGACAAGCTAGTCTCGATATACCTAGATCTTATTGTGAACATAATAGGGTTTTCATCCTAGGGCATGGATCCCGTGCAGTTTCTTGACAACAAATCCAAGGAGAAATCACTAGCGGAAGAGATGAAGAAGAAGTATGATACTGATAGGGGGACACGAGGAATCATTATCAAGAGGATCAACGATGTCACAACACAAATGGGCACAAAAATATTAGCTTGTAAGATGCTAAGAAAATGTCGCAGGGAGGAAGTTCCGGCTGGGGTTGTCGCAGTTGTAGCTTAGTGTGCTGAGGGAACCATAGTGATCTGGGCACCCTATCTCTTGAACTTGTTCTTGGATGACTGCAAAGATGCACAAGATATAGGAACATAGTTTCACTATTCATGGCTAATCATGTTAATAGCCTTTATGGGATGGAGGGAACCAAGATATGTAAGTTTTGTTACCAGACCCAAACCTAATCAGGGAGAGAGATATTTATTTCTGAAAGCCACATCAGATAATAGGAACAAAAGGATGAATGAGTCCATATTTGAAGGATACCTATGCGATTTGCAGAAATCCATCAATAACATGTGGAGAATAACACTAGAGGCTGTCGTGCGGTATCAAGACATCGCCAACTTCAAGGCCACATGACATGCGATGTGGATATAGGCGTGGAAGGACCCTGATAAGAAATGGCTACAAATGCACTACTGTATCACAGAGGGCAACATCAACATAGTGATCAAAGACTGGGAAGATGAATGGAAGATTCCAGTCCTCACCCAAGACTTGCCAGAAAGGACAATGGAAGAAGAGGCAGGGCAAGGAGAAAAACAGCCTCAAGAAGTCCCAGTTCCCAAGAAACAGAGGATGGGCCAAGCAAAGGAAAAGTAGACAGATGAAGGGGCAACTAAGATAGGGACTCATAAGGGGAAAAATAACACTATGCAACCAGCTCAAGTGCAGTAGAAGTAGGCCGAGGTAGCATAGGGGACCGTACCAAGTCCCAAGTCACAGGAACTAGGTGGGAATAAGAGGCCAGCCACACAGATAGGAGGAGCACGCAAGAATATGAAGGCACAAATAACACCTCCAGACTATACGATCACGGAGGATGATGGAGAAATGATGGCCTGAATGGTCCAGGATTGTCTATCCAAGGATTTTGACAATGCTATGCACCACAAGGACATGATTCAAGAGGAGTTGATAGACATGTGGCAGATCCTCAAGAAAATTGGGGAAGTACAGAAAGCAGGCAATAACATGGGAACATGGCCATCAACACTGCAGATAGAGGAAACATTGGAAGAAGGACAATGAGATACACTTCATACAATACTGCAACTGAGCACAATATTCCACATCATACCCAGTATGTTGCGCATGGACGAGATCATGGGGAAGACACCCCTAAAGGACTTAGCCCAAATCCAACTGGTATTGCCGCAAATACCATCCAAAGCTCTACACAATTTGTAGGTTAGAATTACCCATGAGGTACAGTCTTGTGCACATACAAACTTAGCTGAATTGCAGCAGGCAAATGAGAAGTGGGACGCGTTGGAAATAATATATGAGCAAACTAAGTTTGAAACCCAAGAGGAGAGGGAGCGCGTGAATGAACTGGAACTAAAAGTGGAAGGAACTTATGAGAAGATCCCAAATACCACATAAACAGATGAAATCACAACAATAGAAAAGATTAATCAGATTGCACAGGAAATCGATCAATATCAGAAGGAGATTGAGAATCTCCGAGAGCATCTAACACCAACCACTCCACCAACAACAAAGAAGCAAAGGAAGAATGAGGTAATGATGCAGCTGTAGAAGATAGAGAAATAAGTCAACACAACAACCGATTTGTTCGATAAAGAAACACAACTTTGGAAAAACTTAGAAGAGGATCAGAAATTCCAGAAGTGGGACAAGGAAGAAGAAAGGATAAGTGCAACTATCAAGGACCTCAAAGACAATGTCCATCATAGAGCACCTCAAAGGGGCGCAGGACATGAAGAAAATGTAGGCATAACTCGCCATTGCACAAACACAGAAGAAGTAGCATCATGCTCAAATGGAACCATTTCAAGAGCGGGTAGCAGAAGTCCTGGCACAGGCAGAGGAAGACAAGACACATATAGCATAGACCCAGGAAGAGTGTGCATAATTGATCAGTGAGAAAATTACAGTCTAGATAGTGGACACACTAAAGGAGAAGACTGCGTAGGCACAGGCACAGGTAGTCGAGCTCAAGGAAAAGTTCTAGGAGGTCACCAGGGAGATCAAATATTTGTGTTATGTGTCTCAGGATGAGCCACATGTCAGTGTTGGGGGGTTTTTGGAAGCAGGACAAAGAGAAAAGAAAGATGATTTTTGGTAAAGAATGCATGCATGAGGAAAGCGACAAATGGAAGGAAGAGCAACACATGCACATGCGGGGAAGACCTAACGATGTTAGGGTTAGGGTTTTTGTAGTGTAGTGTAATGGCTGAAGAGATAGAAACATATAAATATAGAGACCAAGGTATCATAGACGGGTTCAGAGTATTATCGAGTTTATCTAGTTATCTATGCGTTGATGCGATATGTAATATTTTGCTGTATGACCTAATTTTGTAAGCTGTTGAGCTGGAGGGGACTGGGGAGGGTAGATATTGAGGGTTAGATCACAGGCTAAGGAGACTGGTGTGATCTAGTTTTCCTCATATAGATATTACCCAACTGAGAATAATTGTAACACGCACGACGCTGTAGATGCAAAAATAGTATAATAAAAGAGCCAAGAGCCAGATCTTTATGGACATAACCTAGGAGGGGGTGAACCATGATAACATTTGTGTTATGTGATGAATGCATGCATATCTTTATTGTCTTCAGTGGTTATTGTTATGTTTAATGAATGAGTTTCTAAATTTCCCGCGTATTCGCAAATGACGGTATATTGTGTTTATAATTTATAATAGTGGTTCAATATACATTTCTCATATCTCACACTCAATAGTGGTTCAATATACATTTCTCATATCTCACACAAGTATTAAAACCACCCATTAAATCTATCTCGGGTGAGACTGCGCAACACATTCTGTGGGCTGTGTTTCCTTTTGGTTTACCAGGAGGGATGATAGTTTTAGAGGCTTTGTTTGAAACCCAAACAAACATGAACCCTGGGTCAATAAACTCAGACAAAATAGAAGAATCAATCAACATCTTCACATAAGAGGAATGTGGAAGTAGAGAAAACAAAATAAGGGAAATCCCTTATGATGAGGAAGGTTCTCATAAAAACAGAGGAAGAGGCAAGGGAGCCAATCTAGAGGAACTATCTTTCCAACACTACTTTCAAGACCAAGGACAGGGTATGCAAAGTGATCATAGATAGTGGGAGTACTGATAATTTGGTATCCATAGAAATGGTGGAAAATCTAGAGCTGGAGACAACTACACATCCGAATCCATACAAAGTATCATGGTTTCAGAAAGCACACCAAGTCATGGTAAGTCAACAATGCAAAGTTGAATTTAAGATACGAGGTTATAAAGATGAAATTCTGTGTGATGTTATACCTATGGATGTTTTCCATGTTTTTTTGGGAAGACTGTGGAAATATGACAGAAATGTCATACATGATAGGAGGAAAAATACTTACATCCTTGAGAAGAATGGCTGTAAAGTAATGTTGTTTCCAATAGAAAATAAAGGAGTGAAGGAAGAAGCTACTCCTAACATACTTCTCATGAGTGGGAAGGAAATCTTGAAAGAAGTCAAGAAGGAACAAGAAATGCAATTTGTTGTTGTAAGAAAGCCAAGAGTCATTCTCACAAACACTGCCCTAGATGATTTGCCTATGGAGGTTTAGGAGTTATTGGATGAGTTTGATGATATTGTGGTGGATGAATTACCTCACTCTTTACCACCCATCAGGAGTATCAGTCACCATAATGACCTTATTCCAAGAGAAAGTCTCCCAAATAAAGTAGCATACAGGTTGACACCTCAAGAAAATGAAGAGGTCAAGAATCAAGTCAAAGAATTGTTGGATAAGGGTTTGGTCAGGGAAAGTTTGAGTCCATGTGCAATACCAACTGTGTTAAGTCCAAATAAAGATGGAGGTTGGAGAATGTGCATAGATTCAAAAGATATCAACAAGATAACCATTAGGTATAAATTCCCTTTACCTAGAATGGATGATTTAATGTATTGTTCGAGTGGAGAAAATTATTTTACCAAGATAGACTTGAAGAGTGGCTATCATCAGATAAGAATGAGAGAAGGAGATGAATGGGAGACATGATTCAAGACAAATGAAGGATTGTATGAGGGGCTTCTTATGCCATTTATCTTAACAAGTGCCCTGAGTACATTCATGAGACTGATGAATGAAGTACTCAAATATTTCATTGGCAAGTTTGTGATTATGTATTTGGACGATATCTTAGTTTTCAATAAGACTGAAGAAGAACATATCAGATACTTGAGGATGGTGTTGAGGAGGTTGCAACATGAGAAGCTGTTGATAAATTTGAAAAAGTGTTCTTTCAGGAAAACATAACTCATATAATTGGGTTTTGTGATCTCTTCAAATGAGTTGAAGATGGATCCACAGAAGGTGAGGGAAATCAAAGAATGGCCTTCTCCAAGGAGCATGTTCGAGGTAAGAATTTTTCATGGGTTGTCAAGTTTTTACAGGAAATTCATCAAGAATTTCAGCAGTGTTTATGCACCCATGATGGACACCATAAGAAAAAAAAAAGTCTTTTAATTAGACAGAGGAACTTGAGAAACAATTCAGAGCATTGAAAGAAAAGATAACAGAAAAATCAATTCTGGTTCTGCCAGATTTTAAGAAGACATTTCAGGTGAGGTGTGATGCAAGTGGAATAGCTATTGGCGCAGTCTTGAGCCAAGACAACAGGCATGCTGCATATTTTAGTGATAAGTTCAATGACACCAAAAGGAATTATTCCACATATGATAAGGAATTATATGTTGTAATACAAGACTTGAAAAAATGGAGGCACTACCTTATTCCGAAGGAGTTTGTCTTGTATACTGAGAAATTAAACCAAAGACTTGCTAAATGGGTAGAATTCATGCATAATTTTACTTTTGTTACTAAGCATATTAGTGGAAGTGCTAACAAATTTGTAGATGCTTTGAGCATGAGATGTTTGATGTTGTAGGAATTTCAAGTGGAGACCTTAGGGTTTGAACACCTTAAGGAGATGTATCGAGAAGATCTAGATTTCAAAGAAGATTATGAAGCATGTGAGAACCCTTTGCTAAGGGACATAATTCAATGGATGGAATATCTGATCCAATATGGAATGTTATTCAAGGGAAGTCGGTTATGTATCCCAAAATGTTCAATGAGAGTAACTTGTTAAAGGAAAATCATAGTGGAGGATTGGATGGACACTTCGACCATGATAAAACTTATGCGCAACTAAATTCTTCATACCATTGGCCAGGTATGAGGTACAATGTAAAGAAATTTGTGGAAAAATGTAGAGTTTTCTAGTATGCTAAAGGAAAACAACAAAAACACTGGTTTGTATCAGCCATTGCCTATTCCAGACAGGTCGTGGGATGCCATAAGCATGGATTTTGTGTTGGGATTTCCAAGAAACCATAGGGGGAGTGATTCCATATTTGTAGTGGTTGATATATTTTCAAATATGGCACACTTCATACCATGCTAGAAAACCAGTGATGCAACCCACATAGCCAATTGTTTTTTCAAGGAGATTGTGAGATTACATGGATTTCCCATAGGTATAGTATCAGACAGAGATACCAAATTTGCGGGACACTTTTGGAGAACTCTGTGGAAGAAAATAGGGAAAAATATGTCCTTTAGTTTAACATATCACCCTCAGACAGACAGATAGACTGAGGTGGTAAATCAGAGTTTAGGAAATTTGTTGAGGAGTTTAGTCATTGAACATCATAGTCAGTGGGATCAAATTCTGCCCCAAGTAGAGTTTTCTTATAATGACTCACCAAATAGGAACAATGGAAAAATCCCATTTCATATAGAGTATGGAATGCATCCAAGAGGAATTTTGGATTTGAGGAGTTTAGGACAAGATGAGTTCTGAAGTGCAGGAGCAAAAGACTTTTCTACATAAATGAAAAAGCTTCATGATCAGATAAAGGGACAATTAAAGGGTAGCAACCATAAATACAAGAACCAAATCAACCAGAAGAGAAGAGAGGTTCATTTTGAATTTGGAGATAAAGTTTTAGCACACCTGAGGAAGGAAAGGTTCACAAGGGGAACATATAACAAATTAAATATGAAGAAAATAGGACCATGTAAAATCCTCAAAAAGTTTGCTACAAATGCTTATGAGATTGAGCTATCAGAAGATGTGGAAATATCACCAATATTCAATGTTGTAGACCTGTACCCTTATAGGATGGATGATAAAAAAGGGATAAATGATCATAAGGATATCCAATGGGAGAAGTAGATGCCCACAACATAAAATCTATAGATGGAGAAAATTATAGATCAAAGGGTTGGTAAGAAGACCAGTAGGAAAACTTATTTTGAGTACCTAGTGAAGTGGAAAGATCACCTAGCAGAGGATGCTAGTTGGGTAACTGAACTTGATATTTAGAAGCATGGAAAAACAATGCAGAAGCTCATGGAAAAGAGTCCATGAATATTTTTTTCCAGAGGAGTATGATGCCGGAGCATCGCCATCAACACTTAAAGAGGCCGAGAGGAGGACAATTCTACACTCAGGGCACACATTTCAAATTAGTTTTGATCCCAAGGAGAGCGTGTCATTTTTATACTTTGAAGATATTGTAGTTAAAGACCTTTTAGTGTTGGGAGGATTGAACCATTGCATGAGATCGCAAGAGATCATATTCTCTTTAATACAAGATAAGATTGTACATATACTGAGCATCAACTCTTATTCGAGCATAACTATCGTTTATTGTAATAGGGCTAAGTAGATGAATGTCTTAAATGTGATAGGATAACATTTGAGTTGGTTGGAGGAAAAGATCAAGAAGCCAGTCCCTATATAAGTATATGCAATCGATGCCCAAATGGGGTTGGTAGATCTTATTGTTAAGGTTGCTGTATTTTATTTGAGTTTTTCTATTGCTGAGAGTTGTGGAGAAGAAGCAGAGAGCTTCATGAACCCATGTACATATATTTTTGAAAGAATATGAAAAGGAAGGTTTGATTCCAAATGTATGGTGTTGTCTATTTTTGAGTTCATGGGAGTACATGTCATGTATCTTCCTATTTTATGTGGTTTATGTGCCTGAGTATGCATTTTCATAGTCAAGTGAGGGAACCTTGGATGTTCCATAAGTTTCAATTGTTTCTCTTCTGAAAACTCTAGTGCAAGGAATGCATAGTGCTCGCAAGGAGTGTGAGGCTGATTCAAGTCTAACTCAGAAGCTCAGAAGAGATAGCATGAAAATTTGAGAACAAACCCATGCACTAGGCCAGTACTTAGCATAGTGCTAAGGAAGTATCACGAGAGGTGAATGCAAGGAGTGCGGAGAGAGATTTTTCAAAAAATCTCCAAGTCTGAACTTTTACAGTTTCAGAGGAGTGAAAATGGAGGTGTCATAGGTTTGAATTGCTTCAAGGAACAAATATCAAAAGAAATAATGACCGAAATACTTTGGAGGAAAGTGTTTTATCTGTTTTGAAGGTCGAACAGATGAGATCTAGTTGGCCATAGTCAGGATCCATCGTGATCGTTATATTTTGGGAAGTAGCATGGGGATTACCCTTGGAAGTCCTTTGGATTTCATGTATTTGACATATTTTGAGCGTGGAGTGAAAAGAAGGAAGAAATCACGAAGTTCCGAAGTCTGAAATTCGATCTGGACCATTGATAAAAGGTGGACACCTGCCAGCAAAATAAGCAGGGTTCAAAAGTCAAGCTCTCTGGAGGAACGAAGACACTTGTGAAAAATTTCACAAGATACATAGAGTCCCAAATCACGAAGTTAATCCTAGCTATCCATATATGGGGAACAAATGGTGCCGGAACGTGAAGTCCGGAGATTGAGAAATCCAAAGGAATAGAGGTAAAAATTAGTTGGGTCAAGAAGTCACGAAGGCTGGATTTGATCTTGGTCGTTGGTCAGAAAAGGAACACGCAGGGAGAAGATATTTCCTCTGCTAGTTCGACATTTATAGGTTGTGAAAGGTGGCATGGTACAAACATCTGAAGTCCTGAAGCCAAGAATAAATCTAGGTCGTCCATCCATCAGGGTGGAGGAGCCATTGATTGGATTCCTTCGTGAGTTCGCAAGTCCGACGCTCCAGAGGATTGAGTGTATTAAAAATATGGAACTCCCAAAGCCCAGAGTCCCAGAGTGGATTGTGACTATTGGCTGATGGGAAGGCACGATCCGTTGATTTGTGGTTTGCGAGTATTTTTTGGTCCGACACTCTGGCATATTTTTGAAGTAGTACGTAGAAAAACCCTGAAGCTTGGAGCTGCGAAGTTGATAAAGGTCGTTGATCTGTAGAAGTATTGGAATTATCTGATCTGGTTCGGGGTTCGGCTCTTCGGGAGAAGACGATATTGGAGCAGGAAGAATCGCTGAAGCTCAATTCTTGAAGTATTTTCCCACCATATATTTCAATGGTTGTTGTGGACCGTTGATCCTTGTATATGTTTGGTGATCCACCAATTCGGTGTTCAGGAGGAATGGGGTATTGTGTTGATTGAAACTCCCGAAGCCCCAGAGCTTTGAAGTCCCAAATTCTTCGGAGGTTTGGGTTTTAGCTCACGGTTTTGGCCCACAGTCCCTTATAGGACTTTGCTGGTGCCTTGGGGTCCCAAATTGTGGCCTTTTCACTCAGGAGGAAGGGCATAGGGCCTATGTAAAGTGTTCTAAGGGTTCAGGAGGAGCCCGTGAGCTAATTTAGCTCCCGAATTTGATCGATCCTAGACCGGGAGGTCACATGGACCCCAAGGAGTGGTTGGGGGTCTACATAAACATACACTAAGAATATTGAATACAATAGCTGAACACAAGAATCTATGAGTAAATAACTTAAACACTTGTCTGTATACCTTTCATTAAAATCCATGAAGTGTTACAGTACCAACAATCTTTCTTACTCAACTCTCGAACCATTATATTGTATTTTTCATTAAAAAATATATAATTACACTTCATATTGACTCCATGAAGTCAAAATAGTTATGGCTTCATACACAAAAATAATTTACAATTGATAAACTGCTTACTTAACAAATTACCAACTAATTTTCCACGGGTTCCTAAAATTTAGGGTTTCAGTTTCTGACTAAATTATACGCCCTAATACATTTATGTTACATATGTTTAATGGAAAAATGGTTCATTATCCAATATTGATGCTGACATAACGAACCCATCCTATCTGGAGGCTGAAAATACTCCTTTATGTGCTGACTGGTGATTTCACAACAATGAGAAAATTTGTTGTGAAATATCAGTTTGAACAGTTTGCAACAAACGTTACTGTGAAATCTATGTTTTCACTTGTTGGTGTTGAAAAATATTCAAGCTTGATCCAAAACCTTGAGATGAATTCACAAAAGAAAAAAACATGATTTGTTCTGAGTGTTATCAAACTATTCCACTACAACTTGAGCCAGCAAGTCCAGATTCCTTTTTGCCATTTGCTCCTTCCTCAGTCTTGTTGAGGTCATTTCCCGATTCTGAAAAATTCCCTTCCCTTTTCTATTCTCCCGAATTCGTTTCTCCCTTTCTTTGCCCTTATACACTTACCGATTTTCCCTTTTATTTTTTCCCTCTTACTATCCCTTTCTAGTTCTAACACTTAGTCTCATTTTTAGACCGCGGGTTCCCGGGTTCGTTGACTTACAATTTCACACATCCACCTACAACTTCAGATCATGAGTCTGACCGACCACTGTGATATTACATACTTAGCCGATTCTATGATCACATGTTCTCGGGTTGACGAGATTGATATTTTGTGTTCCCGTGTTCCGTGATAGACACATTGCACCAAACAATTCCACGATCTACATTTCAATCCTCAGAATCCCCAAACTACCTAAGTTTCATTCTTCCTACATAAATCCATCCGATTGTCATGCCATCCCACACTTAGCCAATTTCGTGCCTCATGCCATCGCGGGCTCTCGGGTTCACACAAATCTCAAGTCACATATTTCCCCCGTCCATCCTTGCCACCCTCACGCCTTTCCGAATGCACATTTACTATGATTTTAATGAAAATAACTTACCATACAAGTTCGAAGGAATGGTCATTAATAAGAAAAAGGCTCAATGAGACCTCCTATTAAAGAACATTAAAACAATATTTACGGAGGATTATATCATCTCCCTCCAACACTCATTCCTAACATAATTTGGAGCAGGGGAACATTCTCGTCGACTTATGGAAGCAATTCGACAACAGTTCTGTGGAGATACACTAAATATTTTTGGGCGCGAAGATTAGAGTTTTCAGTGGTCCAGGGCATATTCCTATTATTCATCCCTTTCTACCCAGAAGAAAATGATCTGGACGTCTGGAATTGTGCGCACAGGGTGTGTCCCAGAAGTTTTTGATTGTAAGGAGTTGGTCACTTGGTGCACTAAGAGATACATTCCAAGCCAACAGATCATTTGGTTGCAGGACCATTCCCCTGTCTCTATGTCACCTCAGGTTCTCCATAAGATGTTGAGGCTTCCTGAGCCAATGCTCACCTTCAAAGGTGAATATTACAGGGAGTTCTTAAAAAAGCATGAAAATGGACTCTAACTCTTATCTGAATTCCTAGAGAAACCAACGACCGTCCCCAAGGACATCACAAGATTGCAAGTTGTCTCATTTAAAAACACCTTTCGGGAAATTGCATGGATTTTTATGAGGATACCAGGACAAGAAACCACGACCAGAATCTCCTGGATGATTCTTTACATTCTTTATTTTACGGTCAAGGAACAGGCCATCTTCGATTGGGGTAAGTTGATTTCCATTGAAATATCCAATACAAATAAGGGAATAAATTCTTTATGTCATCTTATTTGGTTTTCGCGATAACACATTGCTTCTAGTTCCTGAGATTATGTGTCTGCAAGAAGGTAAACTATGAATTCAACCCAGTAACCTTCAGGTATCAAACATTGTGGAGGCACAAGGCCTCCCAACATTTTTATGAAGTTTTTAATTATTTTGTCTCAGTTTTTAAAGAATTGTTGTTTGGAAAAAACTCTCCCTGGATGTCTGACCAGGTGAGTAAGTTCCTAGATAGGAAGGGGACACTAGAACAAATGGAAAATTATAATGTTATAAGGATTTTTGGATCCAAAGAAAATCCTTCCTTCCTTCCATGCCACATATCTGATAAAATGTTTGTTGCTGAGATAGCAAGGCAGTACACCTACTGGTTTCATTTTTTCCATGAAAAGAGAAAAAAAAATTCATACCTCTACCTTGGAAAGTCAGGGATTTCATATTCATAAATATGAAAAAGATTGATGAATTCACATGCCACTTCCACAACCTCAATTTAAAATATGCTAAAAAAGTAAAAGGGTTCGACTGTAATATACCAGATATAAAATGTATGCAGAACATAAATAAAATGCTAGAAATGG
>JZKD02S1826645.1:377734-396410 GCA_000966675.3 Picea glauca | reverse complement strand
CCCCCCAAATTTCCTACCATACCCTCTTCACAGTCTTCACCTAGATTGGGTTAAGGAAGAAAAAAATGATAGGAGATTTTAATATAAGGTTCAATAAGACTTTGAGTAGAATCCCAGAAGACAAAATACCAAATGACCCGGTCGTTCTCAGTTGCTATAAGAATTCAATGCCCCCGAATTTAAAATATGACATCAAAACATCCCATAACCTGGAGGAAGCAATGACTAAGGCTACTGAGAGGGAATAAATTATGATTGAAATGGGCGTCGACCCCAACATTATATTGGGAAAAGTACAAATAAATATGTGGGGATTGAACATTGATAATCAAGGAGCTTCCATCTTGAGAAGAAACAAAGATTTTAAACCTTGAGCAACTCAGAATCAAATGGTGGGAGGAGGACTTTTTAAGGGAACCATACCTGACGTAAAAGTTGACCCTACGAAAACACAAGAAACAAAGCAGAGAATTGAGATTGCGCAGATGAATAGAACCATCAAACAGATGCAGAACGAAATAACCAGGCCGAGAAGGGGAGATAATTACATTCCAAACCCAAAAATTCCAATTCCCAAACAAAGGAGGAACCCTCCCCCCGAAAACATGGTTAGATTCGAGAATACTGAAGACCCACCAAGACAAAGGGTTCCTAGCCAACCCACTCCAAATGAGGTTGTTTTGGATGATGTATTTTATGAGCAATCAACTGAGCAAGAAGGTTATTACTTACCTGATGAATTCTACGAGATAATGTAGATGGATGTATGCAAGGCATTCATGTACATATATGGAGAGGGAGACAACGATCCTAACTTGCAAGAAATTGTTTCCCAGAAAAGAGGATTTGTAAATAGACCAAAGAATAAAAGAGACCTCGACAAAGAAAAACAAAATAAAAAGATAAGGAAAAATCCAGTGAAAAAGTGTCAAATGAGAAGGTGACAGTTGGAACCACAAGGAAATCCGTAGTGACAAGCTCAACTCAAATGACATACAATGTCGTGGAGGAATTAAGTAAGTTGAGGATAAAATTTCCTTTTACAGAAGTGGTGAATATTCCTCAACATAGGAAAAATATATTGAAGCTGCTGGATGATCCATTAGAAAGAACATAAGTTGTTGTTACCACTCCAAAAAAAAACCAGAGCCCGTCGACTGCTAAATTGAGAGGTAAAATTCCATCCTTCTACATCTCAATTGAAAACCATGATGTTGCATTACATAACTGTTTAGTTGATATTAGTGCGACAAATAATATAATGCCACTCGTGGTCATGGAAGCATTGGGCATGAGCTGCACTAAATATTATGAAACTAATGAGAGCATATATGCGATCGATTTGAGAAAATTTTTGACATACAGAGAAATAAAGGATTTTTATGCATGGATTACATCATCTCCCCATATCATCATGGTTTTTAATATTATTGTGGTAGACTTGCCCCCAACATATGGGGTTGTCATGGGAAGAGATTGGAGCTCCATGATTGGTGGATATATAATGAACGATGGTAGTTGTATGATGCTACCAGGAAAGGAGGGAGAAATGATTAAAGTACCCCAAGAGCCCAGAAAACATTTCTCCTTAAAGAAGAAGGATAATGAATTGATGGAAGACTACATAGATGCCAGGATAAAAAACTATGCTATCTTGGACATGGAGTAGAATGAAAACCTAGAACGAGTTCAAGACTTGGAGGTCCCTAAATGTTTATTTGAAGCCTACTGGAGAATGTCATTCGATTGAGCATGCTATAAATCAGGGAAGGAAGTTGGGATTGTTCTCATAAGACCAAATAAGATGACACATCCTCATGCTATAATACTTGAGTTTCCATGCATGAATAACGAGGTAGAATATGAATCTTTAATCCATAGGATGATCCTCGCATAATGAATGAAAATAGAACATCTCATTGTGACTAGAGATTCAGAGTTGGTCATCAACCAAGTTACCCAAAAATACAAAATCAAAAAGGAAAGACTTAAACTGTATTTCAAAAGAGTTAATGAACTGATGGAATATTTCAGTTCTTTCAATATTGACTTCATTCCAAGGGATAAGAACCATAAGGCCGATTCACTAGCTTTGATAGCTTCATTATCAAATATAGACAATATCCCGAGAAAAACATCTTTCTAGGTGGAAAGGGCCTTTAGGCCATCTGTGCCCGATAATATTGAGTACTTGCAAGTGTTTGATAATGATGAACAATTGGATATTTTTTTGTTAAACGATGATGAAGAAGAAGATGATAAATCATTTTCCTTCCCCAAAGACTACATACAAGATGAATATTTGTTCACATAATATGATCATGCTAAGAGTATTTTTGAAGACGTTTCAGTTAGAAAGGTGCAAGAGACAAGAAAAGTCAATATTGGAATGGACCAGTCCCCAAAATATGTCAATTTGGGAGTCGATTGCACCCTCGAAGAAGTTGATCAATATGTCACCTTATTCAAGGAATATATTGATGTGTTTTCTTGGACCTATGACGACTTAAAGGCTTATGAAAAAATGATATTCCAGCATGTCATTCCTTTGAGGGAAGAAGCCAAACCAATGAAACAAAAAATAAGAATGATGAATCCCAAGATGAAGCCTCTAGTAAAAATTGAGTTGGAAAAGTTAAATAAAGCAGGGATAATCTATCCCATTAGACATTCAGACTGGCTTTCAAATCCAATGATTGTTAGGAAGAAGACTGGGGAAATACGAATGTGCGTCAACTTCAGAGATCTTAACAAAGCAAGCATAAAAGATAATTTTTTGCTACCCAACATGGAGTTTCTGTTGCAGCGAGTTACGAGATCGACATGCATGTCTATGTTGGATGGTTTCTTTATATATAATCAAGTTTTAGTGGCTGGGGAAGATAGGGGAAAAAAAACATTTATCACACCACGAGAAACATATGCTTACGCTAGAATGCCCTTCGGCTTGAAGAATGCTGGAGCTACGTTCCAAAGAAGCATGGACCATGTGTTCCACAGACTGATAGGAAAACTCATGGCAGACTACCAAGATGACTTGACAGTGCATTCAAGCAAAAGGGAGGATAACATCCATCATTTAATAAAAGTCTTTGAAATATGTAGAGCATACAATGTCTCTCTCAACCCAAAGAAATGCTTGTTTTCTATGACTCAAGGCAAGCTATTGGGCGACATTGTATGCAAGGAAGGGATTTACATTGAACTAGAAAGAGTTAAAGAAATTAATGAACTCAACCCACTGAAATCAAAGAAGGGAGTCCAGTCATTCTTCGGGAAAAATAATTTTGTTTGAAGATTTGTTCCTGATTACACAAGCATCGTAAATCCCATCAATTTATTGCTGAAAAAAGAGCATAGGTTCGAGTGGAAAACAAATACTCAAGAAGCATTCAACAAGATCAAGGGGGCCATCACCATCGCTCCCGTCCTCATTAGTCCAGATTTTCAAAAATATTTCATTATCTATTCATTTTATACAGAGGCAATTTTCGCATCCGTCCTCACTCAGAAAAATATCAACGGAGAAGAGATCCCCATAAGTTTTATGAGAAAAACTTTACACGAATATGAGTTGAGGTATTCATAACTTGAGAAATAGGATTTTTCTCTTGTAAAATATGTGGCACACTTTTAGACTTATATACTAAACTCTCATGTTATTTCCTACATCCCCTCGTCCCCCGTCAATATGCTCCTAAATCAACAGTCGAGGGAAGGAAAATGGGCCAACTAGTTAGTAAAAATTCAAGAGTATGATATCGAGATCAAACCATTGAAGGAAATAAAAGGACAAGGATTATGCAAGATTATGGAGAATGGGGATTCAGTTGATGGAATGATTTCAATATCAGTCAGGGAACCATTAGCTTATTCAGAATGGAACGAAGATATCGTATTTTATTTAAGATACGGGCAATTCCCTATTACAATGAGTTCAAAGGAGCGAAGGACACTCAAGATGAAGGCGAACCAATATTAATTGATTGTTGATATACTTTTCAGAAGAAATTTCGATGGTATACTGCTGAGATGCGTCGATGAGAATCAAGCTCCAACACCGATCAAAGAATTCCATGAGGGAATATGCAGTGGACACTTTGCACCCAATGCAACTGATCAAAAAATAATTAGAGTGGGATTCTACTAGATGTCAATATTTAGGGACGCGTACACCGCAATAAGGAGATGTTTTTCATGGCAACAATTCTGAGGAAAAATGAAGAAATTTGTGATGCCTCTGCATTCGATTGTTGTGGAAAAACCATTTTACCAATGGGGACTTGATGTTTTTGGGCCAATTAATATAAAATCTAGAAAATGGAACATGTACATTCTAACTACTAGCGATTATTTCACAATATGGCTACAAGCGGTGGCGTTGAAGAAGGCCGACGCTAAAGAATTGATTAGATTCCTTAAATACAACATTTTGTCAAGGTTTTGGGTCCTTGATAAATTTATCACACAAAATGGTTTGATCGTCATTGGGTCAAAATTCACGGAGTTTTGTGGACAATATGGGATCATTATGGTACAGTCTTCGAATTATTATCACAAGGAAATGGCCTTGCCGAATCCATGAACAAAACACTCTGTGCAAATATTGAAGAAAACGGTTGATGGCAACTAGATAAATTAGCACCTGAAGCTGACAAAAGCATTATGGGTAAGTAGGAAAACCTTGAAATATAGTACTGTGATGACTCCGTATCTATTGGTCTATGGGAAAGAGGCAAAAATGCTAATTAACCTTGATCTTAACGCATTTATATCCATGGTTAATACTAAAGATATAGAAGACACTTCGCCTACTCAGAAAAGGATCAATCAATTGCTAAAGCTAGAGGAGGAATGAAGAAAATTCATGAACCAGGCTTATCAGAGGCAACGGATCGTCAATAAATATTTTGATCAAAGCACAACTATGAAGAACTTTCAGAAGGGATAACTGGTATTGCTTTGGAACAAATCCAAGGAAAATCCATCCATGCACACAAAGTTCAAAGCACTCTGGATCGGACCCCATGTCATCGAAAATATATTGGGATTCAACTCATATATGATCCAAGACATGAAAGGAAAAAAGTTAATGTTGCCTGTCAACAGGAAACATCTGAAAGGTTTCTTCTCCTAGTACTTTTCATTCTCATTGTACATAATTTTATTTCTAGTTTGTATATTCTTAATTTGACTCCATAACCCAATGGGTGGAAGAACCTAGTCATGAGATATTCTAGATTCTTGACAACCCACAGGAGGTCATCATCCCAAATTTGGAGCCTGTTGTTGAGGTCATTTCCTGCTTTCGAAAAATTCCCTCCCCTTTTCTATTCTCCCAAATTCGTTTCTCCCTTTCCTTTCCCCCTTCTACACTTCCCCATTTTTCCCTTTTCTTTTTTCCCTCTTACTATACCTTTATAGTTCTAACACTTAGTCGCATTTTTAGACCACAGGTTCTCGGGTTCACGAACTTACAATTTCTCACCTCCACCTACAAATTCACATCACAAGTCCGACCGATCATCGTTCTATTCCATACTTATCCGATTCTACGATCGTGTGTTCTTGAGTTGATAGGATCAAGTTTTCATGTTCCCATGTTCTGTGATAGATACATTGCACCAAAAATTTCTGTGATCTACATTTCGATACCTGGACTCCCCGAAATACCTAAGTGTCATTATACCTACATGAATCCATCTGAATTCTGTGTTGTCACACACTTAGCCAATTTCGAGCCTTGTACCATCACAGGTTCTCGAGTTCACAGGTTTCCAGGTTCACAAAAATATCAAGTCACATATTTCCCCTGTTTGTCCCTACCACCCTCACGCCTTTCCCAATTCACATTTACTATGATTTTAATGCTAATAACTTACCATACAAGTTCTAAGGGATGTTCATTAATAAGCGAAAGGCTCGAGGAGACCTCCTATTAAATCCCATTAAAACAAGATTTACGAAGGATTATATCATCTCCCTCCAATGCTCATTCCTAACATAATTTGGAGCAAGGGAACGTTCTCATCGACTTATGAAATAAAATCGAAAACAATTATATGGAGATACAATAAATATTTTCGGGCGTGAGGATCAGAGTTTTCAATGGTCCAAGGCATATTCCTATTATTCATCCCCTTCTGCCCAGAAGGAAATAATATGGAAATATGGAATTGTGCGCATAGGGTGTGTGCCAGAAGTTTTTGATTGTAAGGAGTTGGCCACCTGGTGCATTGAGAGATACATTCCAAGCCATTGGATCATCCAATTGTGGAACCATTCCCTTGTCTCTCTGTCACCTTAGGTTTTCTGTAAGATGTTGATGCTTCCTGAGCCAATGCTCACCTTCAAAGGTGAAGATTGTAGGGAGTTCTTAAAAAAGCATGAAAATGGACTCGAACTCTTACCTAAATTCCTAGAGAACCCAACGACCATCCCCGAGGACATCACAAGATTGTAGTTTGGCTCATTTAAAAATCCCTTTCGGGAAATTGCATGGATTTTTACGAGGATAACAGGACAGGAAACCACGACCAACATCTCCTGGATGATTGGTTACATTCTTTATTTTATGGTCAAGGAACATGCCATCTTTGATTGGGGTAAGTTTATTTCCATTGAAATCTCTTCCCAATTGGCATAATACAAGAAGGAGAATAAATTATTTATGTCATCTTATTTGGTTTTTGCGATAACGCAATGCTGTCAGTTCCCAAGATTATCTGTCTGCAAGAAGGTAAACTATGAATTTGACCCAATAACCTTCTGGTATCAAACATTGTGGAGGCATGTTGTGCTACTTATATGTCTAATATAATGAACTCATTAATTATCAATCCGGGATTCGTAATCAACAGAGTTACAAGACACCAGTAAGAAAGGTAATTCCTAATGTCACGAGTATATAATCAAACTAGATTATGTATGCTGGAAACAAATCAAAATAGAAAACTAAAATGCACTTTGGTTTTCCTTCTTAGAGAGGCTATCTATTCCATTATGGCACATGCAAGTATGAGATGGAATTAGTTTTATAGATCAACTCTGATGTCTGACCCAGAAAACTAACTATGCAATCCACACTTTTTGAAAGGAAATCACACATCAATCAACATAGCATGGGTAGTTCAATAGTCAATATGTTGGTTCTGCTGTGGTTCATAATGAACTTCACTAGTTCTTACCCAAGTAGTTTTGACTATTGCTGCCAACAACTATGATCACTCAAGGAAATTAAACTCATGAGAATAGAAACAGAGTATATGCAAAAACATAGCAATTAAAGATCTCTAAGTAATTATAGAATGGAAATCTTAATCTAAGTTGTACTGCTATCATCTAACAGAGTTAAAGCTTTAGCTAATTCAATGTTTATACTACTGAAAACAAACACTAATGCTAATCTACGAAGAGGATGACCTTTGTTGGGCGGTGGGACCTTGCCTCTTCAACAGGCTAGATGCTGAAGTCTACAAGAAGCTTTCTTTTAACACACACATTGCTCTCACTCACACTTCAAAACATAAAATCAAAACTCTCTTTAACAACTCAACTTATTCTTAATCATAAATAATCAGAATATGGAGCTAATATGACATTCCATTAATCTTCACTCAGAAATATGTTCTGTACTATCATACACTACTTAAATATTGATGATATGCTAACTCTCCTACTCTTCTACCATCCTTTCCATGGCTATTTAATAGTCTAAATAGTGAAACACAAGGAGGCGAAGTGATTTGAAAATCAATCAGTTGTTAAGTTTAATCATTCGGTTACATCTTTAGCTTCATCCTCATGACACGAAGTGCATGAGGATGAGGCAATCAAAAAACTATTCTTATCATAGAAAATAGACGTCCACCAATTGACTTAGGTGAGATATGGCACTTAACTTAGTGCATTGGGCTCTTCCATATGAGTACCAGATCGTAATAGGTAGATGGTACCGGATCATGACTGTGAAAAAGGTGGTACCAGATCATGACAAAGTGTGGCCGTTGGTACTGGATCATAATAGAGCGTGGCCATTGGTACTAGATCACAACAGGTAATATTTAGTACCGGATGCGTTTGGTACCAGATTCGGACAACAACAGTCTTGGTGCACAGGTACCGGATCATGACAGAGTTGGTACAAGAATGCTAGACATCTAGGGGTCAAAGATTCACATATGACAAATCGAGCATTAGTACATGAAATATATAATTCCTTAACTCAATAAACCACAAAATACATGAATTAACCATACTTTACCTTACGACCTTATTACTGGTAATTGGTAGCGTTCTTGTCATTCACTCAAGCTCTAGGTAGGCCCAAAAAGGTATAGGTGAAGAGAAAAATAGGGTAATGATAATGTCAATTTCAGGTCTCAACAAGGCACAAGGCTTTCCATCATTTTTATGAAGTTTTTAATTATTTTGTCTCAGTTGTTAAACAATTGATGTTTGGAAAAAAACTCTCCACGGATGTCTGACCAGGTGAGTAAGTTCCTGGATAGGAAGGGGACACTAGAACAAATGGAAAATTATAATGCTATAAGGATTTTTGGAAACAAAGAAAATCCTTCCTTCCTTCCATGCCACATATCTCAAAAAATGTTTGTTGCTTTGATATCAAGGCAATACACCTACTGGTTGCATTTTTTCCATGAAAAATAAAAAAAAATAATTCATAGCTCTGCCTTGGAAAGTCAGGGATTTCATATTCAGAAATATGAACAATATCGATGAATTCACATGCCACTTCCACAACCTCAATTTAACATATGTTGAAAAAGTAAAAGGGTTCGACCCTAGTTGTATTTTTTTAGAACATCTACTGGCTGTTGGTTTCAACAATTATTTCATTAACACTATTCTGAATGAAGATGGAAACAATGCCTTAGGCACTCCCTCTCGTGACACTGGTGACCTGGAGACAATACTCAACACCAATGATTCGTACAAGCAGAGAGGAAAAGGTCTAGGTGATAAAAGTGCCCAATCCCTGACTGTCACGCCAAAGAGTACAACATCTCGGAGCAGCGCTCCAATAACCTACCCAAGTAAGAAATTCACCCATAGTTCTTCAGGAAGAGGAGGAGATAAGAACCCTCCTTCTGGAAAAAATTAAAGTTCTCATAAACTTCCCTTGAGAAAGAAATGGAAAAATACTGTTCAAGAAGAGGAGGTACCTCGAGGAGAAAGTGATATCCATGAACTTTTGCTCGAGGATATGGAACTCGAAATTGACATCAAGAAAGTGTTCCCCAATGTTGACCAACTAGAGAACATGGCTCACCAGAACCCTCATATGGAAATAATTGAGACTGAGACCTTCGATGAAGAAGAGTCTTTTGCATTTCAGAGTGTTGTTTTTGACAACGAATACAAAAATTTGATTATTGAGAAAAGAGATGTAAAGAATAAGAAGGGGAAATATCGTTCAGAGATTAACCTTTAGAACATGCGACCTTCCCAAATTTTCCAGATACATCGAGCAACTAGAGATGCTCTAGACAACTCTATTGAAGGCCTTAAAGTGAAGAATGTTAGGTTAAAGGAATGAATCAAATAATTGGAGGAAGCTTTAATGCCCCTTCCAATACTTTCTAGTCCTTTAGCAATGATGAGGCTTACCACACCTGCGGCAAATTTAAAAGGATCAACAAGCCTTCTCACATAAGCCTGAGGCTATGTGGAAAATAATATCAAGAAAATAATGGAATTAATAACAAAGGATTGGGAGATGTCAAAGAGAATGGTCTCTTTTGGAATGAGAGCACACGATTTTCATGAATATATGCAAGCAGATTTGAAAAATGAGGAAGGTTACTACCTTGATGCGATTGTACCATTTGGTGTTAAAGATACTAATATGAAATAATTGATAAGAAGAGAGGAGGATCTCCCTTCTTTGAACCGAATAAAACAACTGAACGCATGCTGGAAGGAAAAGGTAAAAAACCTGAATGGTATTATTCAAGCATGTAGCCAGGTCATAACTAGTAGAGAGGAATTATTTAAGAAGCTAACTGGGATAGATCTAGTCGGCAGTACCAATGAGGTCCAAGACCTGAAATTGATACTCAACTCATTTTTCTTAAATAAGCAAGCATTTTATGAACAAGTTGAGATCTTTAAAGGGTTGTCATTTGAAAATTTCTACGGAATTCTTGAATATGGTGAAGATGACATGGAAAACTGGCTAGTTGATTATTCGATCAAAAATCAAGATATTGAGGAAGAATTGTGGAACGTTTCTATTGATCTAAGGGACTTGGAAGGTGAACTCTTCAATATTAAAATCCAACATGAAATCAACGTGGCACCAATGCGGAGCTACATCGAGGAGTGGTTCAAAAAGGCTGTCGACAAGCTCACCAATGAAGGGAAAAGGACGGTTGAGATGGTTCCTATAACTGCTGAGGAAATCCATAAAAAGGACATCAGTGAGAAAGTGACAAACCATGAGATACAATCATAGTAAGTTCATATTGATCGCATCTTTCTATCTTTATCAAGCTTTTCATCCAATTACTCCACCTCTTTAAATAGAAAGGTTTAACCGAAGATTGATATTTTCCTTTTCTTTTTTCTAGGTTTTGCTTCCTTTCACCTCCCACTTTCTTCTTTCTATGAACTTAATTCTTATACATATTTTCTTTATGGTCCGCATGATCCCCAATACCAGTCATTACGACAAACACATTTTAATTTCAGAGAATATGTATTGAACTATATATATTTTTTAGAAATTCCAAGAGAGCTATTTTGGGAACAATATCGACTGTACTTTGTAGCCAAATTTTTTCTAAATATAAAGTATTTGAGGTTGATATATTGTTATCTCATTTTGAGTTTCCCATGTCTTACTTTGTCAAATTTATCTTATGCATGCATATCATTTTCTTTTAGTTTTTTTTTTTATGTGATCATAAATATTTATCCCTACTATGATGGATGTGAGGAATTTTGTTTATTCTCTTTAAATGTATGAATGTGTGTGTGTTTCTTGGTCCATTCTCAAGAACTCTCTTTTAAAAGAAAAATAAAAATATTTTCCATTTTCTGTTATATCTATTTTATTTTGACAGACTTATTTAAAAGTCCCACATTTTATAAATCTCAGACAGAGGAGTACCACCTCTATAAAGATGCATGAGGATTCAAATCCTCGTGAGGTTGCCATTTTGGTCCTGACAGATTCAAGTGTCAACATGTCTGTCCTCTTTATTCAATGTCCTATTCAGCTTGTGTATATTTTTCATTTGTTTATGTAGGGGTAAATATATCTTGAACATTCTTTTTCTATTCTCCAAGGATTCTTCATAAAGGTACAAATGTTCTGCTATTTTCTCTTTCATTTTCCTCTTTTCTTCCCTCAGTTTTAAAATTTCATCATGATCTTCCTGTTGGATTATTGAGAGCGGGGGTGAATCAATAATAGACCAATTTAATCCTTTTTAACCATATAATCCAAGTGTTATATCAATGAAGCATTATCATCAAATAACTGCAGAGTAAATAAGCAATGAAGAAATGAACAATCATACACATAAACAATACACCAGTGTTTTACATGGAAACCCAAAGCGGGAGAAAACCACTAAATTCTTTTTCTTAAATGTCTTGAAGAATTTCATTCTTTGGAAGCACCAACTTCCTTTGTTTTCCAGTTGCAACTGGAAGGAGGTTCCAACCCCCTATTTTATCAGGCTACAACCTGAGGGAATATCCAACTCCCCAATTCTCTAGATACAACCCCCTATGTTCTCTGGCTACAATTGGAAGGTGGCTACAACCACCTGTCCTTGCCCTGTCCAACTGCCTTGAAGTAGAAGTAGAATGGCGGAACCACTGTCACACTATCACTGTGAGATATAATGCTGTAAACCTGAACCATGCATCAACCATACATCAACCTGTACCTCAACCTGTACCATAAACAAGTGCATCAACCATGCACCAAACTGTACCTCAACCTGTAATTAACCTGTACCATAAACAAGTGCATCGACCATGCACCAAGTTGTATCAAACAACCTGTAATCAACATGTACCATAAACAAGTGCATCCAACCATGTACCAAATATATACCAATCATGTGTCATCTACTCATCAACTATGACTCATCAATATGTACCAACATCATCAACTATACACCTCATGTATGTGCCAACTCATCAACTACTCATTTCAACCATGTACCCAACATGTACCTTAACCAAAAGCCCTCATCAATTTCATCATCCAAATATGATTTGTAACTCTTTAATAGACCTGGTGTATATGATCACATACCTTCAAACCTTTCTTAACTTTAACAACATAATACTATCATTTTCATCAAACTTTTCTTTAGTCTCACATGACTAGTTTTGGATTAGTCAACAACCCTAACTTAAAATAATCATAACTTTGTACCTGTAATGAATAAAGATATGAAACTGATACAAAATGTTCTTCAATTTTTTTTATGCAATTCCTTTAGGTGTCACTACTTGGAACCTCTCACAAAAGGAGTTATGGCAAAAATGGCACACCTTGTTGAATTCTTGCTTATTCTAGAGAGAGACCTTGTAGAGCATGCCCCACATGGAATATTTGTTGAATTTATCTGAAACTATTAAAAATAATACTAACAACTATAATTTAACCAACACATTTTGTCTTACGGAATTTGGATCTTTTATGAAGAAGTTATGGAATTTTTACCGGAAACACTTGTTTTTGACTAGTTTCAGGACTAGCCACAAACCCTATTTTCTACAGAGTGTAACTCAAAAAATACAACGACCCACAAGCTTAATTTTTTACCACAGATACTTGGATATGTTTCCTCAATGGAATAGAAATTTCATGGTCTGAATCATTGTATAAAAAATGTTATTGTGAAAATGGTGAGATGACCTAAAAAAAAAAACATACCTTAGAAAGCATCATCAAAAGAAATTATCCTTCCTTGACTTTCTTCATTCTTTTCTTCACTTTCCTCAAAAATTCGTCTTAGATATCCTTTGGTTACCTCAGAAACCTATAGGTATTCAATGTGCTCAAGTGTGTCTTAAATGAGAGAGCCTTGCCTCTTATTTATACTCTCCAAGTAGCTTCCTTAAAAACATCTTCTAGGTCACTTTGCCCACTTTCCTTATTTTAGGGTTAACCCACTTCTAATTTTTCCATTAAATTTATTATTGAATTAATTTATTTTTTATTCACTTTGAATTATAGTACACTCATCACTTCACTTTATTATTTACATTTTAAAATATCTTAAACCACTTTGACTACTTTGACCTTTTGGGGCTTCTAGATGACATATGAGGATCCTCCAACTTCATAAGGCCATAACTCTCAAAACGTGAGAAGTTATGTGACGTTCCACATACCACTAGAAATGGAATGACATGTAAAATCCATATAGAATAGTATTACCTGAAAATATATCAAAACTCATACCGTTATCCATCAAACAAACTTGGGTCCATTACCCAAACTTGGGTTCTCCAACTTCTCATGGCCATAAATCTCTAACTGTGAGGACTTATGTGACATTCTACATATCACCAGAAATGGCATTAAAAGCACTATCCATATAGGATAGTTTCACTAAAAACTTCACTAGCATTCATCCCATTATTCCACAAATAAGCATGGGTTCTCTAACCATACTTCTAGGATAACTCAATTCGCAAAGCATCTTCCCGTGAGGGATTTCACCATAAGGGGACCACTTTGGAGTTCATCCATTTATACTTATTATCAACCATGACAAGACAATAATGAGTCATATTTACATCAAACAGTATTGGGTCCATTACCCAACCTTTGTGCTACGAGGCTTTCTTCAAGGGTTGACATCAATGACAACCAACCTTAATCAACAATCTCCCCCTTTGGCATTGATGGAAACACTCTGATGCAATACTGAAATCATATCACTCATGATCCCTCTGGAACCATGCCTCTATCCTCTGGATTTGATAAATCTATGCCCTTTTTCATCAATGGAAAAGGTATCTTTCCATCTGGGGTTTCTCCCCCTAACTGAACTGTCCTCTTATGGTGCTTCCTCGTGTAAATATAAGACATATAAGATAATAATTCAAAAAGAATTCATTTTGGAGTAGAAATAACTCCAAGTCTTTGGAGAAGATATTCAAAGGCTTCCCATGGAAATGGTTTTGTAAAGATGTATGCCACTTGTTCTTTTGTGCCCACATACTCAACTCTGATGTTCTTTTCTACAACTAGCTCCCATAGAAAGTGATACTTGATTGGAATGTGCTTCATCTTGGAGTGCATCACCGATTTCTTTGAGATACTGATGGCGCTTGTGTTATCACAATAGATTGGAATGGGCTCATCATACTCAACCTGTATAACTGTCAGATTTTGTTTCATCCAAAGAACCTGTGTACATCATGACGTTGTTGCAATATACTCTGTCTCGACTGTAGATAAAGATACTGATGATTGTTTCCTTCTTAGCCATGATACTAAACACTCACCCAAGTAAAATAGTGCTCCACTGGTGCTTCGTTGGTCATCAATACAACTTGCCCAATATGCATCTATGTAGGCAATAAGTTATAGATCCTTTCCTTTTGGATGCCATAATCCAAACTCTTTTGTTCCTTTGAGATATTTGAAAATCCTCTTCACTGCTAACACATGTGACTCCTTTGGTTCTTCTTGAAATCGTGCCATCTATCCAATTGCCTGCATTACATTTGGTCTGGATGCTTTCACATATAGTAGGCTTCCAATCATTGACTTATATTGCCTCTGATATGTAGACTTTGAATCATCATCTTTGCTCAACTTGCAACTGGTTTGCATGGGAGTGATAACTGGTTTGCAATCTTCCATTCTGAACCTCTTTAGCATTTCTATGATATACTTGGTTTGAGAAATAAAAATTCCTTGGTTGCTTTGATGTATTTGAAGTCCCAAAAAGAAGGATAGTTCTCCAAGTAATGACATTTCAAATTCATTCTGCATATCTTTTGCAAATTTCTGGCTTAACCTATCATCATCACTACCAAAAATAATATCATCAACATAAACTTCAATTAATAAAATATTAACTTCAATTAAGTTGATGTAGAGGTTGTTGTCTGCACTTCCTTTTCTGAACCCTGCCTGTTGCAGATACATATCCAGTCTAGAGTACCATGCTCTAGGAGCCTGTTTTAGACCATACAAGGCCTTCTTTAATTTACACACATAATATGCGTTCTCTCACAACTGAAATCCTTCTGTTTGTTCAATGTAGACTTCTTCTTCAAGTTCCCCATTCAGAAAAGATGATTTTACGTCCATATGATATACATTAACATTTTTGGATCATGCATAAGATAAAATCAAATAGATTGCTTCCATTCTGGCAACTAGAGAAAATGTCTTTTCAAAGTCGATTCCTTCAATCTGTGCATATCCTTTACATACCAATCTAGCTTTGTTCCTTGTAACTTGTCCATCTTCATTTAATTTATTCCTGAAAACCCATTTTGTGCCGATCAAATTATTATTCTTTGGTCTTGGAACCAATTCCCAAGTGTCATTTTTCTCTATTTGATCCAATTCTTCATCCATGGCCTTATTCCAAAATTCATCCTTGTTGGCTTCTTAAAAAAAATTGGTTCAATTGTAGATAAGAGTGCTAGGTGTGTTTGTTTCGGTGAATGAATTCTTCTTCTATTCTCAACTCCTGCATCTTTGTTTCTGATAATCTGATCTGAAGGATGATTCTTCTGTACTTGTTTATTGGGTGTCTTTGGAGACACTCATTGAAATTTCTCTTCTTTTCCTGTCGGATTCTCTTCATCTTCCTCTTCTACTTCCTTTTCATCTTCCGCTTCTTCTTCAGAAGGTTGTTCCATTGATTCATTTTCTTCTTCCTTTGATTCTGGTCTACCTATTTCATTAATTGTTACATTGATGCTTTCCACAATTTTGTTCAATCTCAGATTGTAACACTTGTATGCTTTCCTTGTACTTGAGTAACCAACAAGTACTCATTTGTCCACACGAGAGTCAAACTTTCCCATTCTGCCATCTTCTCTTTTGATGTAGCATTTGCTTCCAAAAACTCTAAAGTGCTTCACATTTGCTGGTCTTCCTTTCCATAGCTCATAGGGAGTTTTGTCAGTGTTGTTTCTGATCATTACTCTGTTTTGAATGTGAACTGTTGTATGCACTGCCTATGTCCAAAAAATATATGTCAATTTGTAATCCATTAGCATTGTTTGATCCATTTCCTGTGTAATTATCATCCATTACGATAATTTTCCTTTGTCTCTGAACCACTCTCTGAACCAATATATGAATCCATGCTCTCGTCCACTATAATATATGTATCCAAACTTGCTAAGTGTTCTTACAAATCCATATCTTTCCATACTATCCAAGAATCTACTTGCACAACTGTCCATAATGATAACCCATTTATCATTATACTATCAAACTATACTTCTTCTAACTAATTGCTCTGAATTTGTCTTCTCAAACTCTACAAGCTACTCAAAGGATGGTTCTTTGGTCTGTCACATCTATCGCATAGACTTCCCCTATCTAATATTCATATTACTTTGGAGTCTCTAAGCCGGATGACTCAGAACAATTCATGCTCTGATGTGTATTCATAATCATCTTCATTGGTAGATTCATCGTCATCTTCATGGGTAGATTCATTATCTCTCTGAGCTCTGACTTGTTTATTTCTATCTGTGGATTCATCTTTCACTACAATTCATGAAAGTAAAATCTCTTGAAATTGTTCCTTATTTTCTTTCCCTTCCTTTCTTTCAGTTATTTTCCAAACCTTTCTGTATATAACATCTTTCTTTTTCTCTGTAGAATTTTCTTCATCTCATTTTATTGCCAATCTTGCAATCTCCAATACCTGGTCTTTGTTCACCTGTTCTTCCTGTTTTCTTATCCATACTTTCTTATATCTGATATCAATATTCTCTTTCATGGAAGTATCAATCATGCTTCTACAATCACTGACTATGTGTCCATAGTTATGACATTTGTAACACTCAATGTTACATGCAGCCACATAGGCACTTCTTGCTTGAACATTTCTTTTATTATCCTTGCAATCTGCAACCTTATGTCCAAATTTAGTACAATAAAAACAATGACCATAAAATAAATTTTCATAATTGGGAGTGAATGATATTCTTTGTGGCGTATTCCTTCTGAATTTTCGTCTTGACTGATCATGATCGTGATTGAATCTTCTTTGTGGTTTGAACATGGATGGTCTCCTTGAAGATGTATCTTCAATAGTTTTATTAGATTCTGGTTGACCATGATTCCTTCCTTTGAGTTCTTCTGCATAACTCTTTCTATTTTCTTCATTCTTCTTTTCTAGCAACCTAGAGTGCTTCTCTTCATTCTCTATAACTGATGTGGATGTTTCTGTCTCTTCAATGTTCTCGTTGAGCTTGACGATTTTACTTCTCAATGTGACGATTTATTCTTCAAGCTCTTAACCTCTTCTTCTTTATTCATTATCCGAGACTTCATGACTTCTTTTGTTCTTTTCACTTCTTCAAGCTGAATTTTTAATGTGATTATTTCTTCTTCGAGTCCTTTCTCTTCTTGACCAAAATCTACCTCAAGCTGGTTTAGATCATTAGTTCTTTCCTTAAGATGACCTGTCAATATCTTCTCTCTCATTTCTGCTTCTTCCTTTTGTGTTGCTATGTTGGTTTCCAAACACTGCTTTTGATATTCAAGATTTTCTTTGATCTTTCTGGCTTCTTCTAGTTGAGTTCTTAAGTTCTCGATGATCTGTTGGGATTCTTCAAAAATGTGAACACTTTCCTTTTGTTTCATCAATTCTTTCTTGAGTGAATTGTTTTCTTCTCTTAGTTCATCTAAAGCACTAATCAATTCTTCTTCAAATTGTCTTCCTTTTCAATTATTTTTCCTGTCTCATTTCCTTCATGGCATTCTATTTCAAGATGTCCACATTTTTCACAATTAACACAAAAAAACATACCTTTGGTGATTATGTACTCTTCATCTTATGAATCTTCTTGACATGGTGAACATAATTCTTCTTGATTTGTATCTGCATCTTCTTTGACATTTTTTGAATATGTGATGGGTGAAGAATATATGTCATGTCACTTATCCCTAAGTTCTTTTGCTAATGAACATTTACCAACCTTTTCTCTTACCAGATTAGGTAATCCTTCCCAGATGAAATCCATTTCTATTTTGTTATTCTTCCTCAATTCCTTCTTGGCTGCAGTCTTTTCCCTTTTTGAACTATCATATCCTATAACAACTAATAGCCAAATATAATGTCCCTCTGTCTATAAAAATAATTTCATCCTTATGCTCCACATCTCATACTTAAAACCATTCTGACCATTAAACATTGGTACTCCATTCTCAGAATAATCCATGATCTCCTTCCAATGGTTAAACTATTTCCTTAAGGAACCGGCTCTGATACCAATTGTTGGATTACTAAGAGGGGGGTGAATCAGTAATATACAAATTTAATCCTTTTTAACCATATAATCCAAGTGTTATATCAATGAATCATTATCATCCAATAACTGCAAAGTAAATAAGAAATGAACAAATGAACAATCATACACATACATAGTACACCAGTGTTTTACGTGGAAACCCAAAGCGGGAGAAAACCACATA
>JZKD02S1826645.1:331776-369646 GCA_000966675.3 Picea glauca | reverse complement strand
TCATGTACTGGTCATCATTTTTTTTGATAGGGTAGAACTCCTCCTTTAGGGAATATAAAAAGGCCACCCAAGTGGCTTCTCTCTTGAATGGTGTAGATTCATCCATAGTGTACCTTGGGTCCATTACCCAACCTTTGTGCTACGTGGCTTTCTTCAAGGGTTGACATCAATGACAACCAACCTTAATCAACACTTCCTTCAAATGTTTCTTTAATATTTTAGCTATCATGTCTTTTTTTCTGAAGGATATTGAACCTCAACTACTTCTTCAGCAACACAATGAATAGATGTCTCATATTTGGTTTCTTCAACATGGATCTGCTTCCTTGTTGATGATATAGTTACAGATCTGCCAAGCCTTTCTTTTTCAAGTAACTTTGGACTAAACATCACTTTTTTGGTGGGTGAAGGTTTTTCTTATACAACATATTCAATTTCATGACAGAGAAATGTCTCATCTACAAGAATTTCATCTGTAGGGATTAACTACTTTGCTACATAACTGGTGAATGGTTTCCTGGGTTTTTCCACTTTTTTTGTTTGAGGAGTGAAAATGAGTTTTTTGCCTATCAGGTTTCCCCTATTATAGTCAAGGGTTTCCTCAATATCTGTAGCTGTCTCAACACCCTAAAATGGAATTTTACCATTCTTCATGGATTATTTTCCAAGAGAGTTTTTGGTTGCAGTCTTAGAGGTTTCAATCACAATATGATGTTCTTTTTCATCTCCTCTTTTCCTTTTCAAACTACTATAATGTTCTTTAGTACTCGTGGAAGTATTAATTCCCTTGGATGGTGGGGAACTAGTAGTTTTGGCACAAAATCCTAATGTAGACAAAAAATAATTTTGTTTCCTCTTTGCTTTCTTAAGTTCTTCAAGGACCAACAATTTAATGAGATTGAAATGGAATAGACTGGGCCCAACTTGATTAGATTTATGTTGTACTTTATCAACCATTTTCCCTAGGATTATACAAAGATAATATGGGATATTTATGGATTTCTTACCTATAAAGTGCATGTGCAATCTAATATGGTATATGTACACCTTGTTGAATTGCCCCTCACACGTGAAGTATCTCTATATTACTCTCAACAACTGATCATGGTGTTCCAACATGTATCTCCTAGGCTCCCCTTTTGAAAATTTCTCATTTTGAAATTATGTTTTTAAATAGTCATTATAGTGGGAGGAATCTAGAGGTGTCCCCTTGAACCACTTCTCACCTTGCATGGGTATCTGTGTTGCTGAGGCAATTGTCTATTCAATGACTTGAATCTCCAGTGATCCAACCTTCTTTTTGATCCCATCAAAATTTAGGGAAAATTGTTTAGCCACCTCCATGTGTCCTCCCTATAGATTTTAAAAGAATGTGAGGAATCCTACTGCCTGGAAGGATTCTCTAAAAATAGGATTTGAGTCCAGCAATTGCAGAACCTGGGGTTCGAATCTCACTATGTCACCCCCTTTGTGTACCTTCTTCTGCTTGTTTTTCTCCATGGTTGTTAGTAAAGAGTACTGCGATGATGGTGGATGAAGAGGGTATCAAAGCTTAAATAACATGCAGGGGAATCTTGGTGTATTAGGGTTTATTTGAAAGATAGAGCTACAGGGATTTAACAACAGAGATTTCACAACAAATAAGATAATACAACTTTGATAGGAGATTAGGGTATTAGCACCTGACGAATCTACAACAACAAATGAAGCTTCAAGGGTATCCAATGATCAGGCAGGATTTTAGAAATTAGTAGCAGGTTGAGTCAATCCATCGATTTCATAGTAGACATGCAATTTTGCAATGCGTGTATTTTCACAGCAACTGTAGGAAATTTCACAGCGTCTGTCACAATTTCGCAGCATATTAGAAATTTGATAATTTAAAAGAGGAAACTCCACATGACTTATAAAAATTTATTTACAATGAATGTACCAAATTTCATGATGTCGTTTCCACTATTGCCTTACCATTATGGAGATCTTTAAAGTGATTTGACATGATAACTTAGTTGTTGCCAAATGCTAGGATATTTTGTAGCGCATTTGATACTGATTGGTTACACGTTTTGAAAAGGTACAAATTGGATTGGGAAAGATTTGAAACTTTTAGTACACATGTAAACCTGATCACATGACCTTATTAAGACATGGTGTAATGATTTTAGGACTCACCTTCTAAAATGATGACAAAGGATCATGTAACAAACTGACTTGAACTTGGGACAAGACTGGCCACTTTAACTATGACTTGGAATGAAACTCTAAATCCCTAGAAATGACTCTATGAAAACCAAAATTGACTCATAATTTAATGAACTTAAAATAAATGTCATGGGACACTGATATTAGGACCTTGACACATGGTTTTTTGAGAAGACAAAACATGACCACAAGACTTAATCCACAAAACCAACTGTTTTGAATTTGTAAGTTAATACTCCCTAACATCACTAAAATAGTTTGTCCACATAATTTTAGGGTAAACCAAAAGACTAGGGGTAAACAACCCTAATATTTCCCCTTTACACAAATAATATTAAACAATTCACTTAAAATTTACTTTTACACAAAAAAACCCTAACTTAAGGTGACATCACCCTTTTAGGGGACATTTTGACACTAGGAGCAAGTCATTGGTGTTAGAGAAGTGTAGTTAGGATTTCCAAAACCACATGTCAATCATATAGGTCATTTCTTCATGGTCAAAAGCTCCATTATCCTCAAAACTTCCTTGTGTCAATGAATAATAACCTCACCACCCAACCCTATCCCTCCTAGATGATGTTATACCTCCAAAGGTGACATTTTTCCTCTCCTAGGAAAAACGTTTGGCATGTGAGGGCTAGTTCATGTTGTCCACAATGTATTCTACGCCTCTGAAGGTATTTATCTCTCATATGGAATGCGAGCATGTTGGCCCTCAACCAAGTTTTGAGGAATACTTGGTCATAGTTGACCGTTTGGTACTTCAATTGCCTGTCGAAGACGGAGTGCATAGCGAAGCGAAGATCATGGGATCTTGCCACCTTTTGTGGAACCTTTTTGGGTTTTTTTTGGGAATATTGTAACGGGAAAGGGATGTCGGCCCTTGTTTAGGCCTTTTTCTATGTATAAATAGAGTTCTAGGCCATGTAAGAAAGGAGGCCCTATCTAGTCAATGGCTTAATGCATAAGTTGGATCTATGTGATAAGAAGTCTGTGTGACTGTAAGAGCTCTGTGCATGCTATAATAAGTGCTGAGTGCACAGAGTGTGAGAAGGCTTAGTGATTGGATCTACCCAGGGAAAGAGGATCTAGCGAGCTGCGCAGATCTCTTGTCCTATGCGGGGTAGGATCTTGAAGGCTTAGTGCTAGTAGCAGGATCTATGTGATCAAGTATCGTAAGGCTCTGTGAATTTTGTGTAAGACTTGCGGAGTTGAGTGCAAGTCTCTGCGAGAGATTGTAGAAGGATTTGTGCTGAGTGAAAGCAAGAGGGATCTAGTGAGCTGCGCAAATCCTCTGTCCTGTGTGAAGTAAGGGTCATTGAAACTCCGTGTTGTAACTTATTGACCAAGATAATATAAAGAAGACTTTGTGGATGTAGCCCCAGGGTGGGGGTGAACCACGATAACTCTGTGTATTGTGCTGATGTGCTTGTCTCTCTTTTGCTAAGTGCTCTGATATGTTTAGATAGATCTATTGATGCTTTGTGTTTATGAGATATGAATTCATGCTAGATATGATACATAAGATGCTAAGTGCTTAATCTATTGAGTATAACCTGTTTATCATTGCTAAGTGTTAGATCTGAGTAATTACTGTGGTGCTCTGTGCTTTTTGCGAAGTGTATTAATGAATGTATGTTAGGAAATAACTGATGCTAAGTGTGTTGTAAGCAAGATAATCATAGATCTGTGTCCTAGCTAAGGTTGCAGACACCTGAGTCCTACAACCACCCCTGCCTCTACCTTGGGTGAGACTTCATTTGCTTCGTAGGTGTTGCCAAAAGGGCCAATAGTTAGGGCTTTGTTGGTGCGCTCTTGAGCGTTGAACGGGTCTGCCCCTGTGCCAACAAATGGTTCCATTGTCGAGACCTATAACTGTGATTGCTAGGAACTGAAGAAGAAGAAGCTTTGTGTGAAATAAGCTCTTTGCATAGATCAGTTTCCCTAGTGCAGAGTGTTCTGTTTGACCTGTGAAGCTTTGTGACAAGAAAGAAAGAAGTCAGATTTGCAATAAAAAGGTAAGATCTATAAGCTCTGTTCTTTAATAAAGGTAAGAATAGTTAAAAGTCTTATATCTAGAAGCTTTGTGCTCTGTACAAGTAAGATAATTGAAATTTTTTGTTTCTAAAGCATGGATCTAGGTATGTGTTGTTCCTGAGTCTGTACTTAAGGCTCAAAAGTACAGTGTCAAGGCATCCAAAAGTATGAAAGGTTGGTAAATGATTGTACTAACCTTCGGTATAGGAAACTAATGAAGGTTTCTACGTTCTCGTTGCCTAGCTTCCCACTGTTCCTGAGTAATAATATCTTGTTCAATGGCTGCCCATGAACGCTCCAATTCTTCCCGGGTGTTCGCAGTTCTAAGGACTGTATCGAAGAGATTTAAAGCGATATGTATTTGATTTGATAGTCCAGGTTGAATGTTAGGTTGAGTTGCTGCAGGGACAGTCATTGAGGAATAGTACCAGTATGGAAATGATTTTTAAAGAAAGATTTTATTTGCTGTTTTGATTCGAACGAAGTAAAGAGAAACTTTTGCATGAAAAAATGAAATAAGAATGCAAATTGAAGGCCCTTTCCTGTAATTGTATTGTTTTGGTAAAAATAACATGAGAAGGGAGAAAAACATTTATCTGTAGATAACGCGAAGTTCCTGTTAGTGAAAACTCACGTATACACAGAAGGAGAATTTGACACGAACATAATTGACTTAGTGTAAATAAACATAAAATTTTGTAAATGTAAATTGGTTTTACACCTGCTGATAGCTGGTGCAGAGGAAAGACAAGAGACAATTATAGAAAAGATAAAACCCCTTCACTATAGTAGTGGTCATACTAAATTATAGTGACATACATCAATTATGTAGAGCAAAATGAAAAGAAACAAAAAAAAAATAACAAAACAAACTTGCAACACAGTCGTGACAGAATCGGGAATCTTCAAATTTTCTTGTATTGACTTCCTTCATGCAAAAACTCTTATTACAATTGATCTCAAAAAAGTCCAGCCCTTATCTCTTCTTTTTGTGATGTATTTATACAAAATTTGCCTCTCGGTTCAGAAGAGCCAAATTACTCCATCTGTCCAAATCCGTTTTCAAAAAAGTGCCAGGTGCTTGTTTTTGCTTAGATTTAATACAAATGATACATTTGTCCAAAAAATGAAATACAAGCTGTGAAGGTTTTTCATTGATAGCTGGGGGGAGCGAAATAACTCCATTTCACCTATTCTATCTTCAAGAAGTGCTAGGTTCCTGTCCTCGCACGGATTCAGTGTACATTATACACTTGTCCACAAACTGGGTCACAAGCTGTGAAGGCTCGGCCTGACAACAGGCTTCGGACAAATAACACTCTCATGCCAACTGTGGAAGCTTATCATCTATTTGTATATCAATGAGTTCAAGGGCGCCAAGTTGTGCACTGGGTTGAATCAAATGTTTGTAGATTTGAGCTGGGTCTGCCCTGTCCATCTTGGAGATTTTCGCTGAATTTCTCTCATTCTCCTCTTTTATGTCGAGAGAAATCCGATCTATATTTATCTGCCTTAGCGCCTCTGTGTCACCTCCAATATCTATCCCTAACTACTCACCATTTATGTTATTGATGGCCTCTTCTAACGAATTTGTCACTTTTTGAGCCTGCTCCTTGCTTAAAGTAATATCCTGTTCCCAATTCTTTAACAAGATATTACCCTTGGTTTGTTCAGCAATGGTGAGCCCAGGAGGCCCTGAAAACCTGTTGTTGGTCGTTATCACTGCTTCTTGGAAAGTGACACGAGTAGCTTCTGCGTTCCTTTCTTTGTTAGTCAGATTCTCAGAGATCCGATGAATTAACAAGCAGTCTTCTCGAATCTCTCCTACTTTGTTTAGCAGGCTCTGTTGAGCAGAGGAGATCCTGCTCCGAATATCGGCTGCTCGAGATTTAACGATCTCGATGTCAACCGCCTTGCTTTCTGTGACCTCCAACTGAGCCTGCAACTATGTAATCATATCCCTCTGCTGGCCCGATTGTACCTGACCATCTCGGATCGTAGAATTTACTTGTTCGAGATTGGTCTTGAGGACTTCAATTTCTTTCTTACCAGCCAATCGGGCCAACTCGATTTCTCCGCTTGCTTGACTCTTAGCGCTTTCTGCTGCCGAAGCCACCCTGGCTTCAAGAGTCTTGATCAGGCAATTTTTTTCTTTGAGCTACTTCATTAACATTTTGACCAAGAATTGATTTGCCGTCGCATACGCTCCTAGCATTCCTGCAATCTCCATGGCAAATTCATCTTTCCTTTTATTCATCCCATCGGTCATCACTTTGAATTTTTTAACAGTGGACTCTCCCTCTTGATAAAATTCTCGCTTCACCACAGCTTTCCTCTTTTTGTCAAAGAAGAATTCATTAGGAGGGAGTTCCTCTGCCCTTATAGGTCTCAGTTCTTCACCAAATATCCATCCCTCGCTAGTGCCTCCCTGTGCCGACTGCAAGGGTGTGACAGAGGTGATGGGTTGCCCGATCTGCTTTGCAGTCTTCCCTGGTGTGCTGAGTGGATCTTGCTCTTTCGAGGGGTCAGAGGTCTTCGTCCCTGCCTCCGAATTCTGAGTTTCTGGTGGGTCTGTGTCTTTTATTTCCACCTCTGGACAATGCTCCTTGGGAGGATCAATAGTTTCTTTTTCTGTTTCGGGATTCTCCTCCCGCTCAGGACTCTTCTCCTTTTCTGGATTCTTCTCCTGCTCATGACTCTTTTTCTTTTCAGTATTTTTCTCTGTTTTGGGATTCTTCTCCGACTCAGGATTCTTCTCCTTCTCCCCTTCCTGACGTTTTTCGGGGTTAGAGGTTTGCCCCCCATAACTTTTGGCCTCTTTTTATTTATCCTTGGAAAGTCCCAAACCTCCCAGCACCACGGGGAGACATCGTTTCCTATGCTCCTGAAATTTTAAAACTGAGGTCCTATCTTCGGGTGCTAGGGATCTGATTCGAAATTGCACCTCCGAATAGGACCTCTCCCCTCGGAAAACATCATCCGAGGGCGAGCATTCATGTTCAAACCTCTTTAATCCACAATTTCCCAAATGAGTGCTTACAATTCCCTGAGGATCATGCTTTTTGTACTCGATAGAGACTAGGCTCAAGTCTTCAATGGCTGCAGCCTCAGCCTTAGCATGTCCAAAATCTAATAAGGAATAGGAATTTATCCGAATAGGGAAAAACGACCATACCTTCTTTGATGACGCTTTGAGCTCTTTGCTCACTACGCCGATTACTGTTTGCCGATCAATCTCGCGACAGGCCATCTTGTCGGGGATGAACAGTGGTAGTGCCGAAGGAGGGACAACAGCTCCGAACACTCTAAAATAGGAGAATTCCTCTTCCACGTACCAGTCCGCGATACGACTCAGATTCACAGCAATGCTATCTGAGATGCGGGGTGGCGACAGACCAAAAATGGTGATGTGCAGGGGCACCATCACCCAGTTAAAAATATCATAAATAAACTTGTTCACTTTATTTTCCCACAACTTATCGTGGTACTCATGAACATTCTTCTCATGGGTTGGACTCCAAGCCCAATTCATCAAAGGAAAAGGCGTCATGGAGCATATCGCATCCATGATATACGCGGACATGAAGAATCTGGATGGTTTCCTGGCTGCCTTCTGCTCCCGGTACTCGGTGACCCTGTTGAACAAACTATCGGAGAGAATTTTTGCCCAATTGAATGAGGAACCTTCTGCTACCCGAAAGATGAGAGGTACCCACTGGACGTAAAAATGCGCGGTATCCTCCCATCCGAAAAGCCGACAAGTCATCATCGCCACATACATATAGTTTGGCTCCAACGAAGAAATCGAATACACACCATTGTCGTTCACTCTGAATGTCGCGGAACGCGACACCCAATATTTTATCAAGCTTGGCATGGTTTTGTCGTATTCTTCACACTCTTTCTTTTTGAAGTCCGCCAGGAATTCTTTGCCATATGTGTATTCAGAAGTTGCTGGGAGCTTATACATAGACTGGATATGCTCGGGCCTAAAAGTCCCAATCATGGCCTGTCGGTTATTTACGATAGTTCTGGAAGGCAGGTCGATGTGATCCAATGCCCATCGGATCATGTCATAGTATGGGAGCAACCGAGGTCTGGTTGCAACCAGGTGCATTCCCGACTGAACAATTGTCTTGTACTTAGTGTTCAGGTCGTCCTTCACAATATCATAGTTATAGTCGTCAGAGTCTGAACAGTTTACCTACTTGGATTGCAGGATATCTAAAATAGACGACCAGGTGGGTACTGAGCCGCCCGTCCGAGGCGAAGTATCTAAGATGTTGTCCGGACCCTGTGCTGCAACTTCGACATTTGCTTTCGCTGCTCTCCTTGGCGCCATCGCTGAAACTTACCTTTTTGCTATTTTGTAGTAGACCTGCGTATACATGCGGAAATGAGTTTTCTTGGAGAAAAGTGAGTTCTATGCGCTTAAGAGAAATGTTTTAGAACAAAACGACACTTTTGTGTATATTTGAAAATCCTGTACTTTTGAAATAAGCTTGTCAAATCGCAAATAAAACCAAATTTATTGTATAAATCCAATCTGATTTATTGGTGGATTTACCCTAATTTCTCATTAATGTCATCAATATTGGGCGGCTTGACAGGTACTCGGGTCATAGAGAGCAAGTAAATACCTCGATAAGTGTGCCAACCTTGAAGCGCGGGATGTATTTCGTTTAATTTAAAATTACCAATCTTAACGACTTAAAAAACTTTCTCGCCTTTCGCTGCATCATGAACCTCCTTTTCATATTTTGACCCTTTAACTCGCGAGACTGCGAGTGCCGATTTTAATGTAATCAGTGGTAATCGTGATTTGGCGCATCCTTAATTATGTAATTAATTTACTCGTCATATCGCTACTCGGGAATTCAGGGACAGACCTTTGAGGAAATGATATGTCGAGTTGCGATATCGCGATGTGGCGATAATTAAGGCTCGAATTAAGAGAAGGAAAACTTAGATTAGGTGACTAATTTTACTCACCATAATCATGTCGCAATTTCGTGAATCGGGATTTTGGACACTTTAACTTCATGAAAGAAAGTATCGAGTGGCGATGTGCCGAGAGCCAACACTAACCATGGTTAGTTTTTTACCTTTAGTTATCGACCAAGGTTCTCACAAAGGCTATTGCGTTCTCGACTATCGGGGCTGTAAGAACAAAAGCTTGGGTTCGACGAGTGCTGAGGCGCGAAATACCGACGATGTCTAATCAAGGGTTAAAGGTTTTACCATAGTCAATTGCCTTGGGTGAAAAATTTGAAAAATGAGTTCGCAGTTTCGCGACTTGGGACTTGAGAATTCAAAAATCAAAGTGTCTGACTTGCGATATCCGACTTGTGATATTCCAAAATAAAACAGAAAGGCAAACATATTGGAGAAAAATGGATCTTTTCTTTTGAAAGTTAAAAAGCATTGCTGTTCAGACGACAAGATTTAAGAGTCTTCTGATTTCGGAAGGAAAAGAAAAACAACTTTAAATCTCAAGTATCAAACATTGAAAATTGCGTGAGGTGAAAAAACAAGGGTGGCTCCAACATAGGCTCCAACTAGGGATCCCGCTTCCCTGTGAGGCGGGAAGAACAGTAGACCAGGTGCCAAAATTGGGTAAATGGAGTCATAGGCTAAAATCAAGAGAAAAATCCTAGGAAAAAGATAGAAAGGGGGAAAAAACTTTCGTTAGATAACCCATAAATTTTTTTGAACTCAGATACTCTTTCCAAACATAGCTGAAGTCACCTTTGCAATTTTCCCTTCCTCACTACTAAGTTTGGGGAAGGCTTCAAGACAGTCGTAACGATCCTAGGATATTCAACAGGTCTTGTGATTCTCAGCTTGCATCAAAGAATGATATTATATAATCTAAAATAGGGAAGTCCCATCAGAATTTGGGGAAATGATCAGGTCTTCAGAAGGTGTTGATTACCAGAGTTGATTGATGTTTATGTATAACAACCTTACATATCTCTGAGACATTGCTTCACTGACAGTGAGCCTGTTCAGTACCTCGGTGAAGTTGTCTGACCCCTTTTTACTGAATTTCTTTTCACCACTTCGGAAAATATTTATGCGTTTAAACGCTAAGACGAGGGAAATCATTTTTGAATTTCCTTTCATCATCTTAATGGACTAGGTGGGGGCAATAATTTCTGAATTTCCTTTCACCACCTGTCTCAGTATTTATTTTTAAAACACGAAGATGGGAGCAATCAGTTTATATCAGGGCTGAGATCTGTGTAATATTTTTTATCGAAGTTCTGTCAACTTATTTTGATTACTCGGTATCAACTTTCCTTTGACCCTCACAAGACCTTTAGTTCTTAGGGAGACAGGGGAGAATAATAAAATTTTAAGGAACATCCTGTTTGAGCAAGCTTAGAATTTTCGGACGCTATTGAAAACCCTAGGAAGTTAGGATCGCTATAAACGTTCCTTATCTTAGCAAAGGATCGAGTAGTTGTGAAGACCAGCTTTCTTATTAAGATCTGCTTCGGAACCCCTGAGGATTGAAACACAAAATATTTACCCCTTCTCAAAGGCTTGGGAAAATAGCGATTCACTAAAATCTAGGTCCAAATATAAACAGAAAACAAGGTAGCAATCAAATGGCTTAATATATAAAAAAGGTCACAACAGTTCTGGACTAGTCTTCGGATGCATTTGGGAACAAAAATTATGAGTGACTGCTTTTGAATTTAACATATTCATTCAAATTTTAGTTTAAAGATCAAAGCCAAAAATAATCTTGTTATCTAACCCTTTATATTGCAATTTGAACAATGTTACTTTAGATTGCTAAAAACAACCTTTCATGATCTGAGTATTTAGAAAACTCACCTCTGTCTTCTCTTTTCAATTTCTTTGGGGATTATGAACTATCTTATGTATCACCTGTTTTATGTCGCCCTATTTCCAACATTGATCTACACCTTATGTCTTGAGCTAATTTCGCCCGAGGCTAGAAACCTGCAACAAACGAAAAAATCTGATTTGAAAATGTGTTGAAAATTTAAGAACGAAAACCCAAAATTTGAAAATAAATGTTTGAATAAAAACATAAATATATACAGAAACTCATAATAAAGTTTATTTAATTACAAATATATATATGTATATAATTTTTTTATTTTTTATTTTATTTTCTTTTCTACCCAACCACTGTCACGTCATATAGTGCTTTAGATATCGCCTGTTGACGGGGGTGCTTAGAACTTCTCCATCAATGTTTTCCAGAAGAAAGGAATTCTTTCCTTTTGGAGCCGAGACTCTGAATGGTCCATACCAAAGGTGGTCAAATTTTCCATGCTTTGCAGCTTCTTCCCTTCTCGCATCCCATCTCAACACCAAGTCACTTGGGAGGAACTCTCTATCCTTCGCCTTAAGGTCGAACAGTGCTTTCATATCATCCTGGTATTTTTGCATTTTATCATCAACCTCCACTCTGAGCTGTTGAACCTCAATCAGTTGGTTAATCCTTATGGTTACATGATTGGGCTCTTCGTTTTGATCCTGCCATAATTTCATCACTGACAATGCTAAGTTTATGGGCAGAACTGCCTCGGTCCCATATACCATCTAAAACGGAGAAATGCCGATAGATCTTTTAGTGTTGATGCGGTTTGCCCATAATGCGTGCTTCAAATGTACATGCCAGGACCTCTTGTTTTCATTCAGTACCTTTTTGATCACATTTACCAGGCTCTTGTTTGATCATTCAACCAGCCCATTGCCCTGAGGGTAATAAGTAGTGGAATGGCCGAGAACGATATTGTACTTTTGGCAGAAGTCGATCATGGCCATGGATTTGAAAGACTGGGCGTTGTCTGTAACAATATTTCGGGGGCACCCAAATCTTGACAATATGTTATCTTCCAAAAAGTCAATCACCACCAAGTCTGTTGCCCTTTTTGTTGGAATTGCTTCCACCCACTTCGAAAAATAATCTGTGGCTGTTAAGATCCACTTATGCTGAGAACTGGAATGGGGATTGATTTCCCCTATGAATTCTAATCCCCATTGTTGAAATGGGGCTTCGGTTTTGACTGGAACGAGTGGTAATGCAGGGAGTTTCTGTTTACCAGCGAATATTTGACATGAGTAACAGGAACGTACTTTGGAATTGACGTCCGAGAATAGTTTCGGCCAATAGTATCCAGACCTAAATATCTTATAGGCTATGGCTCTCCATGCATGGTGCCCTCCATAGATTCCTTCATGAAATTCTTCTATGACCCGCGGAGTTTCCGACTCAACGAGACAGACCAGTAAAAATCCAAGTGGATCCTTCCAATATAATTGATTCTCTGAGATGCAATATTTGACAGCATGGAGTTTTAAAGTTCTGTATTTGGCTAGTGTTAGTCCATATGGACATTTCAGGTTTAACAAGTAGAAAACTATATCTTTATACCAGCCTGACGACATGAATTTTTCTTCAACCTCGTTTGGATATGTCTGGTCATCTGGCTCTTGCAAATGTGTGTCCTCGTCTTCCCCTTGTAGGAAATTGATGTCAAGAGCTCTAAGATTTGACTCAGCCAAGAGTTTGGCCAGACCCTTTCCTTTTATCAATTTAGTTGGCTTGATTTCTAGATCAAATTCTTGAATCTTAGCGAGCCAGCGCCCTCGTTTTCCATCACTGTCAGGGTGTACCAATATATCCTTCACAGCACTGGTTGGCACGTACGCGATAATTTTTGAATGTAGAACGTAAGTTCTAAATGCCTTTAGCGCTTTCACCATTGCGTAGGCCTGTTTTTCCATTATATCATATTTTAGTTCGGCGTCCCTAAGGCTCCTGCTAAAAAACGCGATCGGGCGTTCAAAGCCTTCGTCATCTTTTTGCAGCAACACTGCGGCGATAGTATGTTGAGAAGCGAATGAGAAGATGAGGAAATATTTCAAGTAATCCAGGCTTGTTAACACAGGTGCCTCGCTGATGACTCTTTTAATATGCTCAAACGACGCTTTAGCCTTGGTTGTCCAATTTACTTTGCTATCTTTCTTTAGCATTCCTGTGATCAATTTGACAATCTCAGCGAAATTTGGTATAAACCTTCGTAAAATTTTTATTGTTCCTAAGAAAGCTTGAATTTCTTTAACATTTCTAGGAATCTTGATAATTTGTATCGCTTCAACCCTCTTAGGATCAATCTTGATCCCATATTTAAATACGATATGCCCCAAAAGCTTACCTTCCTGCATAGCGAAATGTGATTTCTTTGGGTTCAAAGATAGACCATACCTGCGGCATTTTTTGAAAGTCTGTTTTAAATGGATCAAATGTTCTTCATCAGTTTTAGAAAAAACCGTCAAGTTGTCGAGGTAGATTACTATGAACTTATCTCTTTCTCCAACGAAAGCGATATCCATGGAACGCAAGAAGGTAGCCCCTGCATTCATTAAACCAAAAGGCATTTTATCATACATGAATGTACCCCATGGTGTGGTGAAAGCGGTTTTTTCTCTATCTTTCTTGTTCATAGCGATTTGGTTGTACCCATAAAATCCATCTATCATAGACATATGATTTGCTCCAACTACCCTTTCTAGGACGTGGTCCATTTTAGGAAGTGGATAATTATCTTTAAGAGAGGACCTATTCAAGTTCCGGAAATCCACACACAGTCTGATTTCTCCGTTCTTTTTTCTGACGGGGACTAAATTCGCCACCCAGTCTGAGTATCTTAGAGGTACAATTATTTTCGTGTCTAAGAGCTTTTTAACTTCCTTTTCAATGACGGGAAATAAAATGGGGTTAAACTGCCTGAGCTTCTGCCTAAAAGGCTTAACTCTGGGCTTCAAGGGTATTTTGTGCTCAATTATAGAAGTATCATATGTTCGAAGCTCATCATAGGACCAGGCGAAAACATCTTTATACTGTCTGAGAAAGTCTCTATACTGGTCTTTTACCTTAGGAGGGAGGAATTTAGATATCTTTACTATCCGAGAATCTTTTTCAGTTCCTATGTTGCAATCCTCCATTTCTTCTGGTCGAGGTTGTAAAGTGGACTTCACAGGTATGTCGTTCTGATCGAAGAGTCTTTCCAAAGGAATTAAGCCTTTCGAGATTTGGTTATTTTTAAGGACCAACATGCGATGATCCGCTATCTTTTCTCGGAAGGTTTCAAGATTTTCATCTTCTTGCATAATCCACCTCGGGTCATTTTGGTTTTCTTGGTTTGGATGGGTTTCATAGAATTCACCTATTTCTATAAGAAATTTCTGAATCTGTTCGTCATCTTCAAAGACCTGCCAGTGTCAGACATTGTCTGGTATGGAGGGTTTATACCTGATTTCAATATGATATTTCAGCTTAACATTTGTGGGAGGGGAAAAGGTCAAGGCTGCCTTAGCCAATGCGTCAGCATTTAGATTCTCTATGCGAGGAATAAAATGGACTTTTATAGATGAGAAAAAATTCTCCATTAAATCCCAAACGCAATTTCTATATGTTCTCAATCTGGGATGTTTGGCTAGGTATTATCGGTTTACTTGTTTTACTATTAATTCAGCATCACCGTAAACCTCCAAGTTTTTTATGTTTAACTTCTTTGCAGCCTCTAAACCTAATACTAATGCTTCATACTCGCATATGTTATTGGTGTAATCTATGTCCCACTACAAGCGATATGAGAAAGGAACGATAAACTTACCTTCAGGTGCTACCAAAAGTACGCCTGCACCAACCCCTTCAGAAGATGAAGTGCCATCGAAGTACATCTTCCAGATACCATTTCTGCATAATTCTTCAGTCAAGGGGCTAAGATTTTCCTTCTTCATATCAAGTTCTTCTAGACACCCATCTAAACCATCCTCAAATAATAATATGCAATTCCCCAGATCTTGGTCTGCAACGTAAATGGGAAAGTTATTTGGATTCATAGGATCACTGACAGTGTATGCTAATCTTGTTTCTCGGTAAAAACAAGTAAACTGACCACCGAAAATTGGGATTGTGGCATAGGACATGTCCAATTGTAGAGAACCCCCCAACTTGGCCCCCCATGATCTGGATAATAACATGCCATATTTGGGTGGAATATCTGCAATAACTACATCCATCAGGATACTCTTGACCGGGACTTGAGCCAGGGTGACTACCAGATCTTTTATCATCCCCATACATTTAACCTTTCTTGAATCAAATGAGTATAGGTCTCAATAGGGCCTAGTGATTTGGAGCCCCAGCCTTTCCATTATAGTTTTGGGCATAACATTATGTGAAGCCCCGGAGTCCAACATGCAGTTATGCAGTAACTGATCATGTATATTCAGGGTGATATAGAAAGGAGCGACGTTGTCTTTGAATCCCTCAAAATGAGGACCAAAGGTGATGTTAGGTCTGTCATCTTCTAAGTTGATCACGTCGGAGTGACTTTCTGGCTCATAAACACCCATCACTTTGGCAATTTGCTTCCGATAAGTGGGGTTTTTTGCTAATTCTACCAAAGGAATCGGTATCTTAATTTTATTCAATTCGTTTTCAAAATTATAAGAGGTATTGGCCTTGTCCGTTTCTTTGGTTAAGACTTCAGGATTTTTTCTTCCGATTTGTTTGCATGGACCACTTCATCACTCGTGACCTTAGTTGAAGATGTAACTTTATCTATCGGTCCTGTTTCCTTTGTTTGGGTTTCGGCTTTTTTCGCCTCAGACTCTTGAGCCTTTGTCATCTTGACTTTATTGCTGGGTAACAATGTTTCTTCCAATGGAGGTTCATGAGTTCTCCCCCTCTGCAGGATTTTCTTAGGATGGTCAGTTGAGGTGGGCTTATTTTTAGATCTTAGATTGTATCTAGGTTGAACAAAAGCCGCTATTATTTCTGTTTCTGGTTGAGATACACAAAGGTCAGTGGGATCACCTTCTTCTTCTTCATTAGAGGGTTGAGGAGTATTCAAAGATTTCTCATAGTCTTCCCTGGTCAGAAATGGCTGAGAACATTCATCTTCGAAACATGCAACTTCATATTTCGAATCTCCGACATCTTGGAGGTCACTTGCTCCTATAAAATTTTCATTTTTTTAGTGGAGCTTGTATTTTTTGATCTTCATTCTTTATTTGCCTCTGTTGATTTTGGGGATTTGGGTTTCTCCTGAAGTCTCTTTTTTTAGAAGAATCAGCTTTAGCCTGATCCAACTCCATCCTAGAGATTTTGTTAGACAGATCTTTAATTATTCTGTCCATATCATCCACTCTGTCGTCAGTGTATCTATTTGACCCGGAAGGACCCGCTGGTTCCCTATAGCGTCTATTATCATGATTGACTGTTTCTACTTTAGTCTTTAACTTACCTGAAGCCATCATATTGGACTCGATTTTGATAGCATCGTCTTGCATTCTATTCAGGGTGGCACCTCTTCTTTCTCGCAAAAGCAATGCAAAATCAGGTTCGAAAGCTCCCGCAAAGGTTACTTTGGCTAAGGGTTCGGAAGGTTTAACAATGGCTAGAATTTTATTATAAAGTTTGTTAAATCTTAGAATAAATTCCATAACGGTTTCCGAGTTCTTTTTCTTTAGGGATCCAAACTCAGTAAGGTAATACAAGTGATCTTTTCGCTCTCCCCATTGTCTGAGGAAAGCATCTTCCAAGGCATTATATGTCCAAATAGAAGATGCAAGAAGACTCCAAAACCAAGTTCGGACCTGTCCTTCGAAGGTCTAGACAAGTAGTCTCGAATAGACATCTTCGTGCTCAATACCACAGATGTCTGGGAACTGGTCAAAAAAGTTTATATGCTTGACTACGGTTAAATCTCCCTCCCCAGTGAACTTAGGAAGATTTTTGATGTAGTTGTCAGGTAAATCATGGAGGGGAATAGGTAAAACCAAGGGAGCGTATCTCACTGCTACTTTTGCAAATACTCCAGGAGGGGGGACATTCAGTCCTCCACCTCCTCCTCTGATGCCTACCATCGACTTAGGAGTAGGAAATGAGGGTGTAACACACTCTTTTGAATCAGGTGAAACTGGGAAGTTCTGCCGAAGAAAGGTTGGTATGTCAAATGACAACGATCTTTCTAAAGGACCTTTTCCTTTGTTTATATATGGGACAGTGTGATGAATCTTGTCCCTAAATTCAGAGTAGTTGGTTTTCGGCTCCTCAGTATTAGGCAGAGGGTTGAAGGAAATAGGAGGTTCTGAAGGGAATTTAGTCTTTAAAAGTGGATTTTTGGGCTTATTAACTGAAGCGGTTGCCTCAACCGAGCCTCTCGCTCTTAAATTTTTTTCAGGATTATTTACAGGTGTAATCAGCTTGCCACTCGGGTTTTGTCTGGTATGCCTTCTATCAGACACCAGTTTGTGTTTCAGTGGAGTCGCCAAGTGAAATATTTAAACAAGATTTAAAACTGTGTGCACTCTATGTTCACTATCAAAGAGTAACACTATCGACGGAATAGTTTGTCGTTTTCCCAGGGAAAAGATTTCGTAACTTCGGTCCCCGGCAACGGCGCTAGAAAGATGTTGTTCCTGAGTCTGTACTTAAGGCTCAAAAGTACAGTGTCAAGGCATCCGAAAGTATGAAAGGTTGGTAAAGGATTGTACTAACCTTCAGTATAGGAAACTAATGAACGTTTCTACGTTCTCACTGCCTAGCTTCCCACTGTTCCTGAGTAATAATATCTTGTTCAATGGCTGCCCATGAACGCTCCAATTCTTCCTGGTTGTTCGCAGTTCTAAGGACTGTATCGAAGAGATTTAAAGCGATATGTATTTGATTTGATAGTATAGGTTGAATGTTAGGTTGAGTTGCTGCAGGGATAGTCATTGAGGAACAATACCAGTATGGAAATGATTTTTAAAGAAAGATTTTATTTGTTGTTTTGATTCGGACGAAGTAAAGAGAAACTTTTGCATGAAAAAACGAAATAAGAATGAAAATTGAAGGCCCTTTCCTGTAACTGTATTGTTTTGGTAAAAACAACATGAAAAGGGAGAAAAACATTTATATGTAGATAACGCGAAGTTCCTGTTAGTGAAAACTCACGTATACACAGAAGGAGAATTTGACACGAACATAATTGACTTAGTGTAAATAAACATAAAATTATGTAAATGTAAATTGGTCTTACACCCGCTGATAGCTGGTGCAGAGGAAAGACAAGAGACAATTACAGAAAAGATAAAACCCCTTCACTATAGTAGTGGTCGTACTAAATTATAGTGACATACATCAATTATGTAGAGCAAAATGAAAAGAAACAAAAAAAAATAACAAAACAAACTTGCAACACAGTCGTGACAGAATCAGGAATCTTCAAATTTGCTTGTATTGACTTCCTTCATGCAAAAACTCTTATTACAATTGATCTCCCAAAATTCCAGCCCTTATCTCTTCTTTTTGTGATGTATTTATACAAAATTTGCCTCTCGGTTCAGAAGAGACAAATTACTCCATCTGTCCGAATCCGTTTTCAAAAAAGTGCCAGGTGCTTGTTTTTGCTTAGATTTAATACATATGATACATTTGTCCAAAAAATGAAATACAAGCTGTGAAGGTTTTGCATTGACAGCTGGGGGGAGCGAAATAACTCCATTTCACCTATTCTATCTTCAAGAAGTGCTAGGTGCCTTTCCTCACACGGATTCAGTGTACATTATACACTTGTCCACAAACTGGGTCACAAGCTGTGAAGGCTCGGCCTGACAACGGGCTTCGGCCAAATAGCACTCTCGTGCCAACTGTGGAAGCTTATCATCTATTTGTATATCAACGAGTTCAAGGGCGCCAAGTTGTGCATTGGGTTGAATCAAATGTTTGTAGATTTGAGCTGGGTCTGCCCTGTCCATCTTGGAGATTTCCGCTGAATTTCTCTCATTCTCCTCTTTTATGTCGAGAGAAATCCGATCTATATTTATCTGCCTTAGCGCCTCTATGTCACCTCCAATATCTATCCCTAACTTCTCACCATTTATGTTATTGACGGCCTCTTCTAACGAATTTGTCACTTTTTGAGCCCGCTCCTTGCTTAAAGTAATATCCTGTTCCCGATTCTTTAACAAGATATTACCCCTGGTTTGTTCAGCAATGGTGAGCCCGGGAGGCCCTGAAAACCTATTGTTGGTCGCTATCACTGCCTCTTGGAAAGCGACCCGAGCAGCTTCTGCGTTCCTTTCTTTGTTAGTCAGATTCTCGGAGATCCGATGTATTAACAAGCAGTCTTCTTGAATCTCTCCTACTTTGTTTAGCAGGCTCTGTTGAGCAGGGGAGATCCTGCTCCAAATATCAGTTGCTCAGGATTTAATGATCTCGATGTCAACTGTGTTTCTTTCTGTGACCTCCAACTGAGCCTGCAGCTGTGTAATCATATCCCTCTTCTGGCCCGATTGTACCCGACCATCTCGGATCGTAGAATTTTCTTGTTCCATCTTGGTCTTGAGGACTTCAATTTCTTTCTTATCGGCCAATCGGGAAGACTCGATTTCTCCGCTTGCTTGACTCTTAGCACTTTCTGCTGCCGAAGCCACCCTGGCTTCAAGAGTCTTGATCAGGCAATTTTTTTCTTTGAGCTGCTTCTTTAACATTTTGACCGAGAATTGATTTGCCGTCGCATATGCTCCTAGCATTCCTGCAATCTCCGTGGCAAATTCATCTTTCCTTTTATTCATCCCATCGGTCATCACTTTGAATTTTTTAACAGTGGACTCTCCCTCTTGATAAAATTCTCGCTTCACCACAGCTTTCCTCTTTTTTTCAAAGAAGAATTCATTAGGAGGGAGTTCCTCTTCCCTTATAGGTCTCAGTTCTTCACCAAATATCCATCCCTCACTAGCGCCTCCCTGTGCCAACTGCAAGGGTGTGACAGAGGTGATGGGTTGCCCGATCTACTTTGCAGTCTTCCCTGGTGTGCTGAGTGGATATTTCTCTTTCGGGGGCTCAGAGGTCTTCGTCCCTGCCTCCGGATTCTGAGTTTCTGGTGGGTCTGTGTCTTTTATTTCCACCTCCAGACTATGCTCCTTGGGAGGATCAGTAGTTTCTTTTTCTGTTTCGGGATTCTCCTTTTGCTCAGGACTCTTCTCCTTTTCTGGATTCTTCTCCTGCTCAGGACTCTTTTTCTTTTCGAGATTTTTCTCTGTTTTGAGATTCTTCTACCGCTCAGGATTCTTCTCCTGCTCCTCTTCCTGATGTTTTTCAGGTTTAGAGGTTTTCCCCCCAGAATTTTCGGCCTCTTTTTCTTTATCCTTGGAAAGTCCCAAACCTCCCAGCACCATGGGGAGACATCGTTTCCTATGCTCTTGAAATTTTAAAACTGAGGTCCTGTCTTCAGGTGCTAGGGATCTGATTTGAAATTGCACCTCCAAATAGGACCCCGCCCCTCAGAAAACATCATCCGAGGGTGAACATTCATGTTCGAACCTCTTTAATCCACAATTTCCCAAATGAGTGCTTACAATTCCCTGAGGATCATGCTTTTTGTACTCGATAGAGACTAGGCTCAAGTCTTCAATGGCTGCAGCCTCAGTCTTAGCATGTCCAAAATCTAATAAGGAATAGGAATTTAGCCGAATAGGGAAAAATGGCCATACCTTCTTTGATGACGCTTTGAGCTCTTTGCTCACTCCACCGATTACTATTTGCCGAGCAATCTCGTGACAAGCTAGCTTGTCGGGGATGAACAGCGGTAGTGCCAAAGGAGGGACAGCAGCTCCGAACACTCTAAAATAGGAGAATTCCTCTTCCACGTACCAGTCTGTGATACGGCTCAGATTTGTAGCAATGCTATCCAAGATGCGGGGTGGCGACAGACCAAAAATGGTGATGTGCAGGGGCACCATCACCCAGTTAAAAATCTCATAAATAAACTTGTTCACGTTATTTTCCCATAGCTTATCATGGTACTCATGAACAGTATTCTCATGGGTTGGACTCCAATCCCAATTCATCAAAGGAAAAGGCATCATGGAGCATATCGCATCCATGATATACGCGGACATGAAGAATCTGGATGGTTTCCCGTCTGCCTTCTACTCCCGGTACTCGGTGACCCTGTTGAACAAACTATCGGAGAGAATTTTTTCCCAATTGAATGAGGAACCTTCTACTACCCGAAAGATGAGAGGTAACCACTGGACGTAAAAATGCGCGGTATCCTCCCATCCAAAAAGCCGACAAGTCATCATCGCCACATACATATAGTTTGGCTCCAACGAAGAAATCGAATACACACCCTTGTCGTTTCCTCTGAATGTCGCGGAACGTGACACCCAATATTTTATCAAGCCTGGAATGGTTTTGTCATATTCTTCACACTCTTTCTTTTTGAAGTCCGCCAGGAATTCTTTGCCATATGTGTATTCAGAAGTTGTTGGGAGCTTATACATAGACTGGATATGCTCAGGCCTAAAAGTACCAATCATGGCCTGTCGGTTGTTTACTATAGTTCTGGAAGGCAGGTCGATGTGATCCAATGCCCATCGGATCATGTCGTAGTATGGGAGCAACCGAGGTCTGGTTGCAACCAGGTGCATTCCCGACTGAACAATTGTCTTGTACTTAGTGTTCAGGTTGTCCTTCACAATATCATAGTTATAGTCGTCAGAGTCTGAATAGTTTACCAACTCGGATTGCAGGATATCTGAAATAGACGACCAGGTGGGTACTGAGCCGCCCGTCCGAGGCGAAGTATCTAAGACGTTGTCCAGACCCTGTGCTGCAACTTCGACATTTTCTTTCGCTGCTCTCCTTGGCGCCATAGCTGAAACTTGCCTTTTTGCTCTTCTGCAGTAGACCTGCGTATACATGCGGAAATGAGTTTCCTCGGAGAAAAGTGAGTTCTATGTTCTTAAGAGAAATGTTTTAGAACAGAACGGCACTTTTGTATATATTTGAAAATCCTGTACTTTTGAAATAAGCTTGTCAAATCGCAAATAAAACCAAATTTATTGTATAAATCCGATCTGATTTATTGGTGGATTTACCCTAATTTCTCATTAATGTCATCAATATTGGGCAGCTTGACAGGTACTCAGGTCATAGAGAGCAAGTAAATACCTCGAGAAGTGTGCCAACCTTGAAGCACGAGACGTATTTTGTTTAATTTAAAATTACCAATCTTAACGACTTAAAAAACTTTCTCGCCTTTCGCTGCATCATGAACCTCCTTTTCATATTTTGACCCTTTAACTCGCGAGACTGTGAGTGCCGATTTTAATGTAATCAGTGGTAATCGTGATTTGGCACATCCTTAATTACGTAATTAATTTACTCGTCATATCGCTACTCGGGAATTCGGGGACAGACCTTTGAGGAAATGATATGCCAAGTCGTGATATCGCGATGTGGCGATAATTAAGGCTCAAATTAAGAGAAGGAAAACTTAGATTAGGCGACTAATTTTACTCGCCATAATCATGTCGCAATTTTGTGAATCGGGATTTTGGACACTTTAACTTCATGAAAGAAAGTATCGAGTGGCGATGTGCCGAGAGCCAACACTAACCATGGTTAGTTTTTTACCTTTAGTTATCGACCAAGGTTTTCACAAAGGCTATCGAGTTCTCGGCTATCGGGGCTGTAAGAACAAAAGCTTGGGTTCGATGAGTGCCGAGGTGCGAAATACTGACGATGTCTAATCAAGGGTTAAAGGTTTTACCATAGTCAATTTCCTTGGGTGAAAAATTTGAAAAATGAGTTCGCAGTTTCGCGACTCGGGACATGAGAATTCAAAAATCAAAGTGTCCAACTTGCGATATTCCAAAATAAAACAAAAAGGCAAACATATTGGCGAAAAATGGATCTTTTCTTTTGAAAGTTAAAAAGCATTGCTATTCAGACGACAAGATTTAAGAGACTTATGATTTCGGAAGGAAAAGAAAAACAACTTTAAATATCAAGTATCAAACGTTGAAAATTGCGCAAGGTGAAAAAACAAGGGCGGCTCCAACAGTATGTTTGATAGATTCTATCCCAACTTCAAAACTAGGGCATTAATAGATGAAAGAAAGTTTGATATGAATAGATCTGATAAGTATAGTGATAGATATGTTATACCTATGCATAGAAATAATTTTGGGACTAACCAATGGATGCAGGATCCTAGAAATAAATTTTTGTAGGCTAACCGTTATGATCCTAGCAAACAGTACATGAAAATTTGGGGATCATTGAAGAGAAAGAGAGGATTAACTCTTTGTTATAATTGCAGAAGGCCCGAACATCTTGCTAAGGAATGTCCTGAGTGAAGACCCAGTTGTATTTGTTGTAAGGCTATGGACCATGAAGTACTGGATTTCCTTAGAATGATTTCTAGACTTGCAAAGATGAATATAGAGAAAGCAGGAGATCAAGAGACTAAAATTATAGAGGAACCCCAGAAAAAATTAGAGAAAGTATTGATGAAAATGAAAAAAACCCTTAATAATCATAGAGGCCTCAGCTTATTAGAAATCTTCAAGAATAAAGAACATATCGAAGTGAGAATAAGAGACTTCGACATTGATTGTGTTTTGGATGAAGAAACATGGGTGAACATTATGAAAGAAGGAACCTAGAAAGCTATAGGAAGACCTGAGATGACCCCTTCATTAGGAGGAATAGGTTTATTTAGAGGAAAGTTGGTAAACCTATGTGGAAATGTCACTCAGATATCTAAGAATGCTCATGGAGCTTCAACATAAAAATATTTTGAGATTGTTAATTTCATGGAGGACAACGCCCCGTTTACCATGTTACTTGGTAAACCTTGGATTGAGAAAGACCAAGCCAGAAAACAGGAAGCAGAAAAGAACTTAAAACAACAGAGACAAGATTTAAGAGACTTCATGAATAGAAGGATCGTGCAGTTGATTAAAGAATGGAAGAATAGATCAAGGGTTATTGACCCCAGGAACTTGGATGACGAAGTTTACTGAACTCTAGAAGAACCATAGAGGACCGAAAAATATGTTGGACAAGTAATACCCATGGATCTAAATAAAGAATCTCAGCACTGCAAAGTTACTATGCCAAGAGAAGAAAAGAATCATAATGAAAAAAGGATGATCGAGACGAATCTCACTGGGAAGAAGGATAGAAAACTCATGAAGAAGAAAGCAAAGTTGGAGAAATTACAGAACGTTCCAGAAGAAACCCCGCAAAAGGAAAACATGCAGAATTTGAGCTTCATTGGGATAGTAGAACAACGACATATGGCACTTCGCCATGTCGAAGTAATATAACCGTTAGAAGATGATATACCCATTCTGCTGATGGCCCGAATAGCTCAGAAGAAAGTTACGACCTATTACCTGATCGTTAGACTATGCCATAACAAACAGATCAAGAGTTAATGGACCCTCCTATCCATTACAACTTTACTTAGTTATTTTGTCATGCCATGCTCGGAAGACACTTTTTCCAATTGAGAACTTGAGCTCACAGAATACCCGCATTGTGTAATAGTGACCACCCCACCTTCCTCTCTACTTGATTATGATACCTTCATCCCATTGACAACTTGAGAAAGTGATCCTGAGCTTACATGTCCAACGAGCTTAGCGCAACAGAAGAATCAGTGAGAGAAGTACTTGCTAGCTTAAGAACTGAAAGAGTTATGTCGGAAAGAGGAATGTCCACTAGAGTCCAAGCCTCATCGTCAAGAGGGGTAGCAGCTTCTCCATCCACTGCTCAAGCTGGACCATCCCGACAGACTGTAGAGAAACTTACTAAACATAGAGATGACATTACGAATGCCAAAATGATCCTGAGCATCTTTCCCTCTTACATACCTCCTTTAAAAGGTGAAATCAACCTTGACAGTGTGCCCCGAGATTATGACTATCCTATGATCACTATGTACCTACCGAAGGGTGTGCACATATTTCACACTGAGCAGACCAAGCTCGCAGCATTGAAGTTTTGTGACTTCAAACTTGGTGACCAGAAATCCTACAGTATGATTTCCCCACACAAGTATCTAACGATGACAAAGGGGAAGAATTCCAATATCATCCCTCAGCAATGGACGATGAACCTCGCGTAGTCCACCTTAGTTAATGTAATGAATATTCCACACTTTGGCAGGCACCAAGAGTTGAATGCTTGCATAAAATTGCTACTGGAAAGATACCATGGAGGATATCTCTGGTTGAACCAGCGTATAACGATTGATCTGACGCTGATCAATCAGATCACCATCCTGAGCATGCAAGGCCCTAACCCGCAATATTATTACCTTGGAAAGACCGTAGATCGCACTCTTTTAAAGAAGATTAAAGAGGCCTATGGAAATGTTGAAAAAGGCGTGCGAGGTTACAAGGTAACCTCTATTGATAGTGGCACAGTGCACCTCGCCTGTCAGATGATCGCATAAAAGTTTGTCCACAAGAACAGACCAACACAAGTATCTAGGTTTGTAGTTGATCTCGCAGAAAAATGTGTAGAAGGAGTCCAAATGAACTGGTCCAAGTACTTAGCAGATCAACTCGAATTGGATTGCAGAGAAGTGCAAGACCAAGGATATGAGTTCCACTTCAATCGGATTCTCATCCCGATCGCCTTCATAGCATGGGAGATGCCGGAGGATGTTGTTTTTCCTGAAACCCTACCGTTGAACCATTGGCTGCGAAGTTTAGTACATTATGGTACATGACAGATATGAACAGGCAATGGAAGTCATATACCCTCTTTCAGAAATACTACATCCAGTTGAAGACCGTGATACAAGCCACACCTCACATTACACCGAACACACTCCACAGATTCAAACCCTTAATGAATTTCAACACGGACTGCCACTTCATATACCTAACTCCACGCGCTGATGAGCACCAGGAATAGCTGCAGTCCTATTATAAAGTGACAGAAGAAGACCTTGAAGAGATCACCAAGGAATGGTCAGTGGACCTCCTCGTTACAGCAAATCCAGTGGATATTTTAGATATCAGCAGCCCAGAAACTGCGTAGGACACACCTGGGCCTAGTAAGACAAAGAATACAAAGGAGATGAAGAAAAATGAAGAGGTTCAAGATGTGGATAGTCGCTCTGTAAGGAAAGATTTCGTCACACTAGATGAAGAAGGTAACGACGAAGACCTAGAAGAAGTTGAACAACAACCAGAAGATGAAGTCAAAGTTCTAAAGAGAAGAAAAGGGTCACTTTCGAAGTCTTCCATTAAGAAGAAAGCAAAAGCGACCATGACCAAGATGAAGACCACGCTCAATCCAGATGACTTTAGCTTTCTCCTCGTGACTTTGAATGAAGCTATAGAAGAGATCATAGAAAAGAAGGATGCCAAGAAAGAAATGATGTACAATAGAATTGAAACCGAGCTTCGAGGAGTGCAACGATCACTTCAGTCTAGCCACGCAACACCTACGATGCCCCTGCTAGAAGGAACAATAGAAGAGGGATATGAATCAGTTCAACTCCATAAGATTGCCGACATAGTTGAAGTTTGTCTTCAGAATGCAGAAGAAGTAACAACACAGGTTACACAAGCCCTACAGAAAGCACAGGAGGAAATCATAGAGCAGTGTCGAGTTGCACAACAAGAGAAGGATGCCATCCTAGCAAAATTTGAAGAAGACAGAGCGAAAATCTAGAAAGAAAAGGAGCATCTTCTCGTGAAGTAGATCGGGATCGAAGAAGCAATCAACAGAGCATTTCTCTCTGTGATTGGTTTAGAACAGAAGGAAGCAGAACCCATGGAATGCCAAGTAATGAAGCTTGCTGAAGTCATTCAACAACTACAACAAAGAGTAGTAGAACTAGATCTCCAAGATATAGTGAGTACTCCATAAGAAGAACGTGACCAACGAGAAGTGAATGCCCAAATTACAGTAGAAAGGATTAAGAAACTCACTGAAGAATGTAATAAATTAAGTAGTAGAAGTGCGCAGATACATGAGAACCTATCCGAGAACCTTGAATTGCATAAATTGGAGTCATAGCTCTAGGAGGCAAAGTACCAAGCTGAGAAGTTACAGGTATAGCTGAAGGCCCTACCGACCATAGAGAAAATGAAGAGGTCCCATGAACAACACATCGTGCAATAGCAAATTCATATGATCCAGAGCAAGGTCATGGAAGTGACGCAACAACTTCAACCTTTGCAGGATAGGGCATGTCAACTATTCTTAGAGATTGAGAGCCAAGGGATAGACCTGGAACAGGTCATGAACACATCAAAGCAGTGCTTAGAAGGAACAGTTAGTAACGCACTCATTCAGGATTTTTCCGAGCAAGAAGTAGTAGCAAAGCAACAGGTGGAAGTAGCTTGAGAGAAGCTTGAGGCCTTCGAGGCAGATTTACCCAGAGAAGAGTGACTCAGGATGAATCATAGGTGATTTTTGGGGGCTTGTTGGTCCTCGACCAAGTTTTGAGGAATACTTGGTCATATTTGATTGTTTGGTACTTTGACTGTCTATCGAAGACGAAGTGCATAGAGAAGCGGAGATCACGGGATCTTGCCACCTTTTGTGGAACCTTTTTGGGTTTTTTTGGGGGAATATTATAACGGGAAAGGGTTGTTGACCCTTGTTTAGGCCTTTTTCTATGTATAAATAGAGGTCTAGGCCATGTAATAAAGGAGGCCCTGTATAGTCAATGGCTTAGTGCATAAATTGGATCTATGTGATCAGAAGTCTGTGTGACTGTAAGAGCTCTATGTATGTTGTAATAAGTGCTGAGTGCAAAGAGTGTGAGAAGTCTTAGTGCTTGGATCTACACGGGGAAAGAGGATCTAGCAAGCTGCACAGATCTCTTGTCCTATGTAGGGTAGGATCTTGAAGTCTTAGTGCCAGTAGCAGGATCTGTGTGATCAAGTATCGTAAGGCTCTGTGCATTTTGTGTAAGACTTGCAGAGCTGAGTGCAAGTCTCTGCAAGAGACTGTAGAAGGCTTTGTGCTGAGTGAAAGAAAGAAGGATCTAGTGAGTTGCATAGATCCTCTATCCCATGCAAAGTAAGGGTCATTGAATCTCTGTACTATAACTACTTGACCAAGATAATATAAAGAAGACTTTTTGGACGTAGCCCCAAGGTGGGGGTGAACCACGGTAACTCTGTGTATTGTGCTAATGTGCTTGTCTCTCTCTTGCTAAGTGCTCTGATATGTTTAGATAGATCTATTGATGCTTTGTGCTTATGATATATGAATTCATGCTAGATATGATACATAATATGATAAGTGCTTAATCTATTGAGTATAACCTGTTTATCATTGCTAAGTGCTAGATCTGAGTAATTACTGTGGTGCTTTGTGCTTTCTGCGAAGTGTATTAATGAATGTATGTTAGGAAATAACTGATGATAAGTGCACTGTAAGCAAGATAATCATAGATCAGTGTCCTAGCTAAGGTTGTAGACACCTGAGTCTTGCAACCACCCTTGCCTCTACCTCGGGTAAGACTTCATCTGCTTCGTAGGTGTTGCCGAAAGGGTTGGTAGTTAGGGCTTTGTTGGTGCGCTCTTGAGCATTGAACCCTGGGTATGCCCCTATGCCAACAGGGCCCTTGACATCCAACTTGTGCCCTTGACATCCAACTTGTGGGATTCAAGCCCCATGGAAGCCCAAGCTAGGCTTGTTCCTCCAAAACTGTCCTCCAACAAGGCCTTGGAAAGACAAATAAGCACTCCCTCCAAGGATATCAAGTTAAAATATCATGATTAGTAAATCAAGTCAATAAATGAGCCACCTAAGCATGTGAATTAAATATTACCCGGTTAAACAAGCAAGTTCTCAAATAAATTATGTAACTTTCCAAGCTTGGATATGGGAGGGTTGACGAGGCATCCTATTGGGAAGATATTCCCTAGGTAAAGGAGTGTTTCCTAAGTGATCCCTCTCTAAGAAATGTCAAGTGGATGAAGTGGTTAAGGATCAAGACTCAATGGGAATGGGGTTCATGACATACAAGGGGTTATAGTGTCTCATTCATGGGTTCCTTTGTAGAGGGTGTGTGGCACCTTCATTTGTAAGGAAATTTTTCCAATAACATATTTTTTCCATTATTTGTTTCTTGCTTGTTTTAAGGATGAGTTGAAGGCCAGTGTTCTGGCATGGTGTCCATATAATTTTAGTTTCACTCACAAATACCTTGCCGAAATGAGAAGGTTGGCTCGTGATGAGAGCCCCTTTCTCTCAGTTGTGCAACTAAGAGCCATTACCCTGGCTTGGTGGCTAGATGATGGTAATGTCATACTACTAGATACCTGTTGGAATAGGGTCAGACCCAGGGTTCAATGCTTCAACAACACACCAAAAAAACCCTAACTACCAACCCTTTTAGCAACACCTGCGAAGAAGATGAAGTCTCACCCGAGGTAGAGGCAGGGGGGTTGCAGGACTCAGGTGTCTACAACTAAGCTAGGACACATATCTATGAGTACAACACTTAACAGATCATTTAGCCAACAATATGCATTAGTTCTTGAACCTCATTCACATCGCAGATAAAACCCTTATTACAGATCAACATAGTAACAATCAAGATCAAGCCCTTAAAACCTCTTAGCACATAGCATTAGTTCAAATATCACATTCATTCACATCATTAAGCACTAAGATACAACATCAAATGCATTCATTATACATAAAAACAACAACATTAAGCAAATAACCACACAAACAACATCACACAAAGCACATCAAGACACATGATATACGTGGTTCACCCCAGTGTCGGGCTATGTCCACCAACTTCTTCTTATTCTTTATCAGTCTTTGATATTCTTACATTCATATGCTCCTATGCACAAAGCCATAGAGCCCAAATCCGCAGAGGACATGAGATCTGCATGTTGTGCACCAGATCCTCCTTCCCAAAACTAGGTCAAGGCACAAATCCAACTCCTTAATAGAACAAAGCCTTACTTTACATAACCAGATTGCACAAAGCAACTTACATTCTCTTGCAGTAAGCCAATCATACTCTTTGCACATAGCCAACACTTAATAGTACTTCTTACATCGCCTAGCTACTTATTTATAAATTTACAAAAGGGCCTAATCATGGGTAAACCCATGAGTTGACATTCCTTAACCCATTACATAAACCCTAAAACCCTTTCCTGGGTCCACAAGCCCACAAAATGAGTGAGATCCCATGATCTCTGCTCCACCTAGGTGCTCCATATTCAACCAGCCTATCGAAGTCCCAAAAGTGGTCAAACATGATAAACGTTTCCTCAAAACTTGGTCAAGGGCCAATAAGCCCCCAACACTCACCTGTGACTTGTCCTGAGTCACTCAGATCTAGGAAACACTACTTCAAATGCCTTGATCTTAGCTTGAGTTTCCTTGACTTGCTACTTCTCCAGAGCCTCCTCCTCGACAAAATCCCAAATTAGTTTTTATGTAACAGGCCTTTACAGGTGTTGTTCCACTATCACAACCACTTGGTCTAGCTGTGAGCCTTGGTCTTCAATCTCTTCAAAAATCATGTAGGATTCATCTTGCACCGGATGGAGTCTCTGTGTAACCTCCATGACTCTACTTTGGATGGAAGTAACCTGTTGCTAGACTGCATGCTGCTCCTATGATCGCTTCATTTTCTCAAATGTAGTACGTAGCTTCATCTGTGCTTGAACTGTCAGTTTATGCTGCTTCGCTTCCTGTATCTGTGCTTCCAATGTCCTCAGCTCCAGATCTTCTGCAAGGCACTCATAGGTCTGTGCACTTCGGTCACTCAGTTTCTTACACTCTGAGGTGAGTTCCTTGACTCTTTCTATTGCGCTCTTGGTGATTTCTTCTCTCTGATCACGCACTTCTTGCAGAGTGCTCTCTACTGATTGAATCTCTAGCTCCATTACTCTTGCTTAAAGCTATTGAATGGCCTCAATGAGCTTCCCTACTTGTATCTTGACTGACTCTTTTTCCTTCTGTGCCAAGCCTGACATAGAGAAAAGTTATTTAGTCACTGCCTCTTTGATCGCAATCTTCTCTATGAGAAACTGGTCTTTTTCTTCTTGTATCTTCACATTGTTTTGATCGAACTTCGCCCAAATTTCATTTTTCTTCTTCTGTGCAACTCAAAGTTGCTCTAGGGCCTCCTCATTTTCTTGCTTCAAGGCCTCTGTGTCCTGCTGCTTTTCTTATTGGACATAATGAAGTCGAGCCTCTATTGCATCTTCTATCCTTCATAATTGGGTGGGCTCATCCCCCAATTCTATAATTTACGATGACAAAGGTGCGGTCGATACTGTGCAGCTTGAATGAATAGCTTGTTGTATGTCTTTGAGATCTTTCTCAATTCATTCATACAATGTTTCCTGCTTCGCTTCATTTTTTGAAAGATATCCTCTGAAGTGTCCTCTACGGCTATGATGATGAGATAGAAATCGTCCATTGTGAGTACATTCTTCGGCTGAGGCTTATTAGCTTGAGTCTTCTTTCTTGCTAAGGGTTTCTGCAAAGAAACCTTTCTGTTCTTTGATGTTTTGGCCCCTCTAAGGGGATCCTTTAGTGGTGTAACTTCACCTTTGTCTTTATTTTCTTCTTCTTCCCCTCCTTGTTCTTGGTTCACTTCATCTCCTCCTCCTCCTGCAGGTGAGTCAGGCCTACTTTCCTTTGAGGCACTATCCTCCTCATCACTTTCTATGTTTTGCACTTCCTCCTTTTTCTTATTTTTCTTCGAGCTAGTCTATCCATCATGCTCGACCCGGGTGACCATTGGACTTTCGATGATGTTGGGGTTGGAGAGTTCTACATATTCCACTAGTACAAGGAATTATATAGGCCATTCTTTGGTTATCTCCTCCATATCTTTGTTGGTTAGCTTATAGTAGGACTGCAACTCCTCCTTACTTTCATCCATATGCGCAGTGATGTAGATAGAGTGTTGATTTGTGTGGAACTTCGCTAGCAGCCTGTAGTGGTGCAGTGTATTTGGGGTCATTCATGGAAATGCCTCAATGGAATGCTTTAGTTGTAGGTAGTAAGCATGGAACACCACATTTGATTGCCACTACTTCACCATATCATTCATGTACCACAAGGTGGAGAACCTCACGACCAATGATTTTGATGGCTCAACTTCCGGGAAGGCTGCTCCTTCCCGCATTTGTGAGGAAAAAAATGCAATCAATACTAGTAGCCAACTAAAATGAAACTCATATCCCTGATCTTGTGCTTCGCGACCATCCTTCTCCAACTTGTTGATGAGGTAACTCGCCTAGTTCATTTGCATTCCTTCTATGCACTTCCCTGCAAGGTCTACTACAAATCCAATGACATGTGTCAGACGGTTCTTTCTGATGATATTACCAACTATAAGATGACGATCTAGGCGCACTGCACCATCTTGGATGGAGGCTACCTTGTAGCCTCACTTTCCCTTTTCTACATCGCCATAATATTCCTTTATGCACTATGCCAGAGAGCGATCATAAGTCTTCCCTGGGTAGAACTGCTGAGGGTCCAGTCCTTGCATGCTCAGTACTATAATGAGATGGATCAGTTCCAAATCCACCATCATGCACCTGTTAAGCCACAGATACCCTCCATGGTAACACAACATGAGGAGTTTAACGCAAGCGTTAACCTCCTGATGTCGACCAAAGTGAGGAATATTCATTACATTCAGGATATTCGATTGCATGAGATCCTTTATCCACATCTTGGATACTATGTGCGGCTTCTTCCTAGTCATATTCATCAAATATTGATGTGGCATGAGAATTGCGTAGTTATTCCGGTCTCCAAGGTTGAAGTCATTTTTCTTTAGAGCTGGGATATGTCCTAACTGGGGTCCAACTATGCGTATCCCCTTTGGGATGTATGCAGTGATCAATGTGTACTCAAAATCACGTGAGATACTGTTGTGGTTAACCATGCCAGCCAAAGGCAGTATATATTCAGGAAATACCGACGAGATGTTCTTCATGTTAGACATATTGTCGTGGTGTTTGCTTTGCTTCTCAGTAGTGCGACCAAAACATCGTCCAGTCAAAGGGGATGCTTGCAATCCACCAGTTGATGATGCCTGTATTCCTACAGACATGACTCTCTCAGCCATGAGGTCTACAAGAATCTCCTCCATAGACTTCTCTACGACGCTACGTTCGCCCGACATGCACGCTCATAGTCAAATAACTCGAGTAAGCGAATAGACAAGAGAGGTAATCAAACAAATGGCGAGGTATAGAAAGAAAAATGTAATATAATGGATTCTCTGTTAGCTCATATAATCATGATTTGCAAAAAGTGGTCGTGGCTCAGCGTCTAATGGGTTAAATAAGGAAGCGTCGTAACGGATTCCTCCAATGGGTAGGAATGCCTCAATCAATATGGATCAGTCTGTTATGGCACGGTCTCAACAGTCCAATGGCGGTATTTCCGTCAATAACTGTGTTTCTAGCCATTCCAAAGAATTATTCTAAAGGTTAGGGCACCTCCAATGGTCATATAGCTTCATCATGGCGAAGTCCCATTCTGTGTGGTTCTGCTATTTCGACAAGGTTCAAATTCTACAGATCTGCCTCTTGCGAAGTCTTTTCTGGAACTTCCTGTAGTTTTTCTAACTTGGATTTCTTCTTATTGAGAATCCTTGCCTTCTTTCCTATGATCTGAGTCTCTGGATTCCTCTTTCCATTTTTATTCTTATCTTCTCTTAGCATGGTAACTTCGCACCGTCGATGTGCTCTTACAGATTGTGCGATTAATATTCCTTCTTTTTCTATTTCTGGGGTGGCTATACTTATTTCTTACATGGATGGGTTCTTTAAGTCTTCTTGCATTCTTTCAACTTCAACAGCTAATTCTCTAGCCTTATGTTGCTTCGACTGATCCTCTTATTCTTCTATTAGTCACACTATTTTTCTGGCTATGAAGTCCCTTAATTCTTGCTTTTTATTTTTTGTGGCTTCCTCCTCTGCTTTCCTTCTGATCTGATCCTTTTCAATCCAAGTTTTTCCTAACAAAGTGGAAAAGGGGTGTTGTTCTCAACAAAATTAATGACTTCGAATTCTTCTTCAGTCGATTTTTCATGAGCAATCATAGGTACATTGGTAACTCTTCCACATAGGGTTATCATCTTTCCAATGAAGGTACCATAGCAGGCTTTCCCAAAATTTTCCAAATGCTTTCTAGCATAATATTCACATGTGTTTCTTCATCCAATACACACTCTATGTCAAAGTATTCTATCCTTGTAACTATGCATTGTTTTTCTTTCAGGATCTCTGGTAAACTAATGTCTCTATGATCATCCATTACTTCTTTTAACATAGTTTGAGCTTTCTCTGATTCTTTCTCTTTCTGGTTTTCTAACATATCATTAGTCTCTTGACCTTATTTATAGTTTTCTTGTCTCATGTTCATATTTTCAACTTTAGCAATCATTCTTGGACAATCCTCAACCTCATGACCAATAGCTTTAAACAAAGACAAATAGGAACTATACCAGGGCATTCCTTAGCAAGATGTCCCGATCTTCTATAATTATAACACAATGTCAATCCTCTTTTTCTTTTAAAAGAGTTCTAGCCTCTTCTGTACTCTGCACTGGGATCATAGTGCTGGACCTGCAATCTACAACAAATATTTGGTTCCTGCATCCACTTATTAGTCCAAAAATTATTTATATGCATAGGAATAACATATCTTTCTCTATTTCTATCAAATTTATTCAGATCAACTCTTTCTTCTAACTGTTCCCTAGTTTTCAGACTAGGATAAAATCTATCAAGCATACCTAGATTCATATTTTCGAAGAAAAAATTTCCTTATCTTACCTTTACCAGAGCACAAAGCTTTAAGATCTTACCTCTTTTCTTTCGATCTAGTTTCTTTCTTAGCACAGAGCTTCACAAGTCAAGTAGAATACTGCGCACTACAACAACATATCTATGCACAGATCTTTCTCTTTTCTTCAATTCCCAACAATCACAATTTTAGGTCCCGACAACATAATCATTTGTTGGCACATGGGCAGACCCAGGGTTCAATGCTTCAGCAATGCGCTAAAAAAACCCTAACTACTATCCTTTTCCACAACACCTGTGAACTAGATGAAGTCTCACCCGAGGTAGAGATAGGGGGGTTGCAGGACTCAGGTGTCTACAACCAAGCTGGGACACATATCTGTGATTAAAACACTCAACAAAGCATTTAGCCAACAATATGCATTATTTCTTGAACCTCATTCACATCGCAGATAAAACCCTTATTACAGATCAAACCGATAACAATCAAGATCAAGCCCTTAAAACCTCTTAGCACATAGCATTATCTCAGATCTCACATTCATTCACATCATTAAGCACTAAGCTACAACATCATATGTATTCATTATACATAATAACAACAACACTAAGGAAATAACCACATAAACAACATCGCACAAATCACATCAAGACACAGGATATACGTGGTTCACCCCAGTGTGGGGCTACGTCCACCAACTTCTTCTTCTTCTTTATAAGTCTTCGATCTTCCTACATTCATATTCTCTTGTGCATAAAACCATAGAGCCCAACTCCGCAGAGTACAAGAGATCTGCGTGTTGCGCACCAGATCCTCCTTCCCAGAATTAGGTCAAGGCACAGAGCCAACTCCTTAATAGCACAAAGCCTTACTTTACACAACCATATTGCACAAATCAACTTACATTCTCTTGCACTAATCCAATCATACTCTTTGCACATATCCAACACTTGGTAGTACTTCTTACATCGCCTAGCTACTTATTTATACATTTATAGAAAGGCCTAATAATGGGTAAACCCATGGGCTGACATCCCTTAACTCATTACATAAACCCTAAAACCCTTTGTTGGGTCCACAAGCTCACAGAATGAGTGAGATCCTGTGATCTCTACTCCGCCTGGGCGCTCCATCTTCAACCAGCCTATTGAAGTCCCAAAATTGGTCAAACACGACCAATGTTTTCTCAAAAATTGGTCAAGCACCAACAATACCCATGATCATGATAAGCTGGCTTGTGATGAGACATCCTATCCTCCAACTAACCCCCTAGGAATTCTATCATTTATTTTCGTGGGTCCCCCTTTTCTTACAAATAAATGTTTCATTGATTTCTTGGGGGATCCGTGACCGAAGCATATGGAAGGTCTATATATAGGATTTTATCTTTTACCCAACAATAATCCCTCTGGGCCTTCAACCCCTTCTTCCCATAGAATGAGGGAAAACCCGTTCTTGGGTAAATACACCATAAAATCCCAAGAGACAAGGAAATGGGGGGTTTTAATGATGAAAAGTGGTAAGTATGGCTAAGAACAGTACGATGGATTTTCAAGGGAGTTCCTTGTAGCAAACCCATTCCCAAGGAAGACCACTTACTAGGGCACAATGTCAACCACCAAGGTGAAACATGGAAAAAGAGATAATGTCCAAGCATATGTCATGAAATCTAAAGAAGTCTAAGATACACCATACTCAAATGCCTCAAATATTGAAATGACACTCACCATAATACCTGAAATGTACCTCATGGAGTAAGGCCTAGTGCCTCTCAGAAGCCAATTGATGTGGTGGATGCCATCTAAAAATCTATGACCTCTGTGGTGGTGAGGAGGGTATCCATCTGTGCAAGTGGATACTACTGGTTATGTAGTCTCTCGACACTCCATATCTTCAACCTGAGGGCCTCAATACATAATCTCCTTAGTTATCCCACAAAATGGGGATAACAAATGCCTTGCTAAAAATTACAACTAAGGCCTCTTGATGAAAAGATATGGAAAACATTTTACCAACATTTTTGAATCTTAATTGACTAAGGTAATATAGGTTGGATTATAACCCTATGTTTATAGCCAAAACAAAAAAAATCAATTTATTTGCGAGCAATAAGTAGTAGGAACTAATTATGTCTTTTTATGATTAAATATGAAAAATAAAGAAAAATGTTTTTTTGTTTGTATGAGAAACAAATAACAAGCACAGTGTCAATATGATAAATAGTACAAAAAAATACACAAGTGAGATCGAAAATCAACATAGCCATTTTATTGATTGCACTTCAAGTGAAAACCAGAACCCCTTTTACATACCCATGTGAGGGTAAGAACCAAAATAAAATTTAGAAATCCTCTGTGAGCACCACACAAAATAGTTTGATGTCAATAAGAGACCAAGACTGTGTTGGATTACTGAGAGGGGGTTTGAATCAGTAATAGCATAATTATAATCCTTTTTTCTTCAAATGTTATATCAATGTAGAATTATTATCCAATAATGAGCAGTAAGAAATAAACAATCACACACATACACAGTACACCAGTGTTTTATGTGGAAATCCAAATCGGGAGAAAACCATAGAATGTTTTTTCTTATATGTCTTGAAGAATTACATTCATTCGAAGCACCAACATCCTTTGTTTTCCAGCTGCAACTGGAAGGAGGCTCCAACCCCCTAGTTTCTCAGGCTACAACCTGAGGGAAGCTCCAACTCCCCAATTCTATGGGTACAACCAAAAGGAGGCCACAACCCCTAATGTTCTCCGGCTACAACCACCTGTCCTTGCCCCGTCTTTCCACCCTGAAGTAGAAGTAGAATGATGGAACCACTATCACACTATCACTGTGAGATATACCACTGTAAACCTGTACAAATAAATCTGAACCATGCATCAACCTGTACCTCAACCTGTACCATAAACAAGTGCATCAACCATGCACCAACCTGTAATCAACCTGTACCATAAATAAGTGCATCAACCATGCACCAACCTGTAA
>JZKD02S1826645.1:318347-328421 GCA_000966675.3 Picea glauca | reverse complement strand
TCCACAATTAAGCATGGGTTCTCTTACTCCACAAAGCGTCTTCCCGTGAGGGTTTTCACCATAAGGGGACCACTTTGGAGTTCATCCATATTTACTTCTTATCAACAATGACAAAAAAATAATGAGTCATATTTACATCAAACAATATTGGGTCCATTAGCCAAACCTTTGTGCTATGAGTCTTTCTTCAATGGTTGACATCAATGACAACCAACCTTAATCAACAGACAATAGACATTGGGTCAAAATAGCCACATAATTCCATTTCGTGACTCTACAAAATATCCTTAATCATAAATGAAAAATAATTCATAGAAATATCAGAATACATAGACTATCAAGACAAAATGAGCAACCTTTTGAAGCATGTTTTCTCAAGAAATGATTCTCATTCCTTAATATTTCCACCTTCAATAAGACCCTACTATCAACAAAAGGGTTAAGAGTCTAAGATAACTTGAAATGAATGAAAGTAATTAATCTCACAAGTACAAGAGAAAACCTTTATTAGAAATTATTTTCCTTGTTCTCTCCCTCTTGTCCCTTCAATTAATTTCTCTTTTATATCCTCCAAGTAGTTGTTGTATTTCTTAACCACTTTTAGTTAACTCATAAATAACTTTTAGTTATTTAGGGACAAATAATTGTTACAAAAACAAGATTGCGAAGCAATAAAATAAAACAAATGTGGAAATAAAACATAGAAGAGACACAATACAATAAAGACACATATATATGTGGTTCAACAAGTGTGGGCTACGTCCACCAGAGAAATTTCCAAGTTCTTCCTTTATTATTATCAAACAAAATGAAGGGATACAACCTACAACACATCCGTTGTAACTTCCTCTTCTATCTCTCACAGTCTCCTCTCTTAGAATACAATATTTACACACATACACAACTACAATACAATTCCTTCATGAAAAGAGGGTTTCCTTATAGGAAAAAAAACCCTAACATAGTTTCCACCTTCATATCTTCGACCTTATAATGAACGATACATATTGACTACGAAATTACAATATTTTACAAGGCAATTTTTCCCAAAATTTATCTTCGGGGGTGCTTCCCCCGAATCCCCCACCAGGGGGGGGGGGGAGCTCCATTAACTTTATTCACCCCCCCCTTGGACCCCCCTGACAATAATAGTGGAGGGGGAATCCCCCCCCACACCCCTCCGTCAAGAAATGGGATTCAAGCACGGCTGAAACAAACCTTTGAATCAGGAAGATAATCAGGTTCCACAACCAACAATAATAAACAATATAATAAATAGATAAAGGGTAATATAAATAATAAATAATAGGTGGACCCCTATTTCCTTTAATTATCCTTAAGTTTTCGATTTCCTCCTTATTCCTCCATATTATTTAAATGAATAAATCATGCCACCTAATCAAATATACACATGTGCATACATGTATCAATTTAGAACAACCCTTGTATCTCCTAAATTCCATCCATACAAATTAGTAAAATCTGTTGCCAAAAATAAAATATTATCTTGTTATCTAAAAGTCAAAATATAATCACCATGCTATCCCAAAAAGATGAAAATGAAAGTAAACTATAAACAACCATAATTAACATTGTATCAAAACCATATTTGTTATGAGAAGCATTTGCTTTTTTTCACCGTTCATTGTATTTACTGCTCTGTTTTCATGTGAGATTGCCTTCTTAGACTAATGTTGATAATATTCCTTGGGATGAATCACACTAAAAGAATGGGAATGGTCATTGGAATGCTAGGAATAAGATGTTACTTACTAGGATGATCAATGAGATGAATCAAGTTTAGTGGCAATTTGTTTTCCCTTACAACATATAATATATGTTTCAATCTGTAGTATAATGGTGCTAAATAACTGAATCCACCAATTAATCAAGAAATAACACACAATATAATGCACATATAGTATATAAGTAAGAATGAACAAGATGATCTCCTCCCATTCCCTCACTACTACAGAAACTTGGTTCCTACAACCCCAATAGATGCATCGGGTGAGACTTCACTTGCATGTAGGTGATGTCGAAAGGGCTCGTGTCTAAAGGGTTTTGTTGGTTATATAACCTAAAAAAAGGGTCTTATAACTGGGTGCAAACAAGTATTAGGCACCATTCTAGCACAACCGGGAGAAGGCGGTTTAGATCACCCCATTTCATTTTCCAGTAGGAAATTGTCAACTACTAAACATAATTATACTACTACAAAACGTGAAGGATTGGCAATGGTATATGCAATGCAAAAATTTATAAATTATTTTTTGGGTTCATAATTTAAAATGTACACAGATCATTCTACACTGAGATACTTGGTCAATAATCTAGTGTTGGGGGGGAATATATGCACATGGATACTATTGTTTCAGAAATATGAATTTGAATTAATTGTGAAGCCAGGAAAGTTAAACTTAGGACCAAATCATTTGTCATGCATACTATCAAGAGAAGATGCAAGAAGTTTGGATGACAATCTACCATATGCGTACTTATTTGCAGTACATATGTTTGATGACTATTTTGGAGATATAGTCTATTTATTGAGCATAGGAGTAGCCCCACCTGATTTTACAATTGCGTAGAAGAAGCAGTTAGTAGTGAAGACAATATACTATAAACCAATAGTATGAAATTTGTATAATTTAGGCACATATGGTATTCTGCGACAATGTGTATTGGATCATGAAAGACATATGATATTCTCAGAGACACATGAAGGAGTTCCGGGAGGACATTATGTAGGAAAAGTGACATCTGAAAAGATTTTTCTCGTGGGAATATGGTGGTCCATCCTTCATAAAGACACTAAGGATTTTTTTCAGATATGTGATGTCTTTTAGATAATCAAGAATCATTCCAGGAGAGAGGAAATGCCTTTAGTACCATAAGTTGTGTTACAAGATTTTGATAAATGGGCAATCAATTTTGTTGGACCGATCAATTCACCAATGAAAAAGGTTAGGAGTGAGATACATCATTACTATGATATATTACTTGACTAGATAGGATAAAGTAGAACTCGCCAGAGATTGCAGCGCGAAGACTATTGTGCGGTGTTCAAAAATGTGGTGACAAGTTTTGGATGTCTAGGAATCCTTAGGAGTGATCAGGGAACTCAATTTTTGAATAAGACAATTTTTGCACTGACATAGGAATTCCAAGTTCATCACCAGAAAAGTACACCTTACCATCCTCATGAAAATGGAAGAGTGGAAGAATTCAATAAGTTACTAGAGAATGCATTGACTAAGGTATGCAATGTAAGTCGAGATGACTGGGAGTTGAGGATTCCAACAATGCTATGGGTATATCAGACTACGAGTAATAAATTGATAGGACATACATTATTCAAATTAGTGTATGTACAGGAAGTAGTCATGCCTATGGAATTCATTATACCAAGTCTGTGCATTTCCACATTGACGGAGCTTACTATTTCAGGCGTAGCAGAAATAAGACTGTCAGAGCTAGTAGAATTGGAGGAAGACCATTTTGTCATGGGATTCCATCAACAAGTTTAGAAAGTGCACGATAAATCCTAGCATGATAGACACATTAAACAGAAGAAGTTCTAGACATGAGACTTCGTTTTTATTTATGACAACAAGTTTTTGCAATGTCCTAAGAATTTGCAAATGCATTGGTTGGGCCCATACATGATAAGGTTTGTGACAAAGGCGGGTGTTGTTTAGTTGGAGAAAGTGAATTGGGAACCCGTGGAAGGACTGGTAAATGGTAGTTGGTTGAAACTGTATAGGGACATCCGTGCTTCTACGCACTAGTCTAAGTGCATAGTATATGTACCATATGATCTCTATTATAGTGTATCATAGAAAAATGAAACGAAAAGAAGAAAATAAATAAAAGAGTTTGAGGAAATAAATCAAAGTTTGAGTTATGCATAAGGTATTGTTCAAATAAGTAAACTAGTAAGGAGAAAAACCATAAAATTCCTCAAAGATGTAGAAAGAGGAAGGAATTGTGTGCAGGAAGGAGGATTGAAGTGTGAAAAATATTTGCAGACACGGTGGGAAAAAAATTAAAGAACATACATGATGGGAAAATAATTAAAGATGGAACATGATGGTGAGGTAGTGGAGATGTGTAATCATAAATGAAAAATGACAAGAATATTTTCCAGGATGGAAAATCTAGCATACGATCCACCCAAGGATATGAAGTTAATGAAGGGTTACATAAATAATTGAATGCGAATGCAAGTGTATGAGATTGAAAATTTAGGCGTGAAGAAGAATGGAACCAGTTGGCAACAGTCTATAAAATCAAACAAGGGGTCAACATAAAAATGTTATTGTTGTTCAATTATTCAAAGAGATAGAACAAGCTGAGTGAGTTGAACATAGCCAATAAAGTAAGTTGTAGGCATGAGTTAGTTTCATAGTGCAATGGAACCACCAAAGATAGGAGAATCCTCATCACAGTAGAAGAAATAACACACCAAGTAGACATCAATACTTGTATTCAAGGAAACCTCAGAAGCATCAATGTCAGGGCCAAGCCCATTTAACTTTTTGAAGGATTATGTGACACCTAGGAAGCCAACGTCGAAGCAATTTAATCTATCAAAGGAACCGAAGTATGAAATTGTCGAAACAAAGATCTCATTGGGGGTAATCATTTAAGGATCTATGTTGGGCGCAATAGGAAATATGAAGTATGTAGACCATGACTTGGAAGACATAAAGATGTTTCCAGAGTTAGAAACAAACAAGTAAATGTGCACAAAACTCAGTCTAGGTTCACATGAAGTTTTATTAGAGCCACATGAGTGGACAATAGGGATGGAGAAAACATCAATACTTAATTTGTTAGATATACCACATTTTAAAAGGAGCGCAGAGATAAACATTTTCGTCAAGATGTTATTAAGTTGCGTGAATGGGAGGTTCTTGTGGTTAGACATAGTAGTGTCCATAGATACACAGTTGATTGTGCAGATCACTAGACTAGCATCAATAGGGTAAGACCCACTACCATTATTCATAGACAAATATAAGGAGAAAGCCTTGGCAAAGAATATGAAAGATAAGTATGACACACATAGAGGAGCACGTGGTCTGGAAGTTGCAAGTATTAATGATGATACTATCAGGTTCATGACGAAGGTGTTGTCCTATAAGTTTTTGAGGAAATTTCGCAAAGATCAAGTACCGACATGTGTAATAGAAACATCTGAGAAGTGCATCATAGGATTATAAATGAACTGGGTGACATTTATGGTAAGCCAATTCTAGATGGATTACAGGGAGGCACAAGATAAAGGAATATAATTTCATTACGTGTGGCTATTGATATTGATTGCATTAGTGTCTTGGAGGGAGTTGGAAGACACCCAATTTCTGGGAGTTGTGAAGAAACCATTTTTAACAAAAAGATATGTGAACCTGTGGCATACTGCGCATAAGTAAAGAAATTTGGGTAACAAAAGTATTTTCTGTGTTTACAAGGAGGTAATTCAGCAGAGCATTCAAAATACATTGTGCATACTGTTGAGGAAAAGATATGAATTATCTTACACAAGTATTTTTGAATCTTTCTTGGCTAAGGCAAGATAGTTGGGAATATCACCCTATGTTTTATAGACTCAAAAATATTTCCCAATCCACAAGTATTAATTACCAGGGTTAGGATGATTTTTTTATGAAAGGACTGTTGCAAAATAATATATTTCTTTTATATAATTTTTTGAAATATGTACAGATTACAGAAGTAAATGTGGAGATCAAAAAGAAAAAGTAACCAAGTCACAAATACACACAAATTAGACAGAATAGAAATCTCCTTTATTCCATTCCAAGAAATCAAAAAGTATCTTTCTCTTTACAAAATCCCTATGAGGGCATGGACCAAAGTCTAATTTAGAGATACTTGATGAAAACCATACAAAATGACTCTGACAAGAAGTAAAAACTAAACTTTATAATCCGAATCAGCTTGCCACAGACTGTTACCAATTTGACTTTGTACAATATCCTTTATCATCTATGAAACTTAATCCATAAACAAAAAAGTATACACAGACTATCAAGGATGGATCAACACCTTTAAAAAAATCATATGAATGATTTGGTTTAGTTCTGAACCTTGTTGTTTACAATAGGACCTTGCTGTCAAAAAGACAAGTAGGCCTTCAAAGAACTCAAGAATGAATGAAAACTGAAACTATATCATGAAAACAAAAGAGTAAACCTTAGTATTGCTTTCTCCTTCTATTCTCCATTTGTTTTTCTTTCTTATTTAGCTTTTATGCCTTCCAAATAAGTTAAAGTAGTTCAACTACCATATTTAGTTAAGATAGTTTAACTTAACTAATTCAGTTTAGGAGAGATAATAATAGTTAAGGGTCTTTATTTAATAATAGCTAGGTAGGTGGGACCCCTTGTGACTCACTTCTTTTATTCTTTTCAAATTATAAAATAAAACACAATTTGATAATCATTTAAACACATGTCACCTTGTAACTCCCTCAAATACCTTCAAAATTTGAATATTTAAATATCAGAAACAAAATCATATCCAAAAACATGAAAATATCCACACTATCCCAAAAATATCTTGATGTCCAAAACTTTCTGCAGAACACTGTCTTCAACAACTCAATAATGAAAACACATAAATTAAAATCCATACTTGCCACTTTGAGAGACAATCCTTCTTTTATTACTATTGTCACCCTTTGACTTCCCGGAAATAACCTTAGGTTGATTTGAACCTTGAGGATGTATCTCACTAATAACATGGGAACAATCATCCTTCAGATACATACGGGAGGACACTAATTTTGAGGAGTTATTTGAAGGGGAGGAAGGGGAGGCAACAACTTTTTGTTTATCTTTCTCATGGGGACATCAGTTTTAATACTTTTTCTAGCATGTGAGGACTGAACAAGTGAATGCACAAGGGAAATTTGAACATTAGGATTTATAGGTGGTGGAGGAGGTAATGCCAAATTGGGCCAGCCACGATGGTGATAGATAGTCAGATTGACAATCTCTTTCCATCCATCATTTGCAAGAACTTTTGGTTGCAAGGAGACATGAGGAGGTACAGGAATACCAAGGATATTTTGTGGCTATAAGGGAGGTCTCTCTGGTCTGGGTTGTACTATCCCCTGCCTGATATAGTTGAAGAACCCAACTTGAAACAATTGTTTCAACTCCTGGGGGTCAACATCAAAATAAATTGAGAATTTAGGCCTTCTAGTGTGGGCAAATATTTAACAGACAGCGAATGCTTGTCATTGATGGCAAGTACAACAATGAATATGGCATGAGTACAAAAAGTATGTAATAGATGGGCATTATGAGAAGACTTTGTAGAGAATATTCGAATAAGCTCAGAAGAGATAGTGTAGAGGATTGTTGGCAAGAATAGTGATGGCAAAGATCAACATGATCAGCAACACAATGATAATGGGGGAGGAGCAGCAACAATGATCATTGGATCAACAATTCAGAATTCTCAATGACTGATAGATCTCAATGTAGACAAGAAGAGCATGCAGATATGGAGGATAGATCTCGGGCGTTATATTTGAGTGAAAAGATCGACCATCGTAGGATCCAGGAGAATCTACATGACCTTTAAAAGTGCAAGGTGAAGCGAGTTCACGAAATCTCCAAATCTCAATGCAGACACAATGAATACTTGCGAAATCACTAAAAGATCTTAACCGTCAATACACCAAAACACATGGACTATTGATCTAAGTTCCATTTCGAAGTTTCTCCTATCGCGACTTGGAGTGACAAGAACCTCCATCGAAGGGATCGCGAGATGCAAATTCACGATAAGATTTGGACCGTAGATTCATCGAGATCGTGGACCGTTGATCTAAGCTCCATTTAAGAGTTTCACCTATCGCAACTTGGAGTGACAAGAACCTCCATCGAAGGAATCGCGAGATGCGAATTCACTATGAGATCTGGACCGTAGATTCATCGATATCGTGGACCGTAGATTCATCGATATCGTGGACCGTTGATCCCACGCCATTTCAGAGTTTCGTGAATCGTGACTTGAAGAGGAAAGAAACATAACCACCAAAATCGCAATATGTGAAATCGTGATATAATCACAACCGTTAGATCAAGATGTGATCTGGACCATTGACCTGACTCCTTTTCGGAGTTTCGCGAATCGCAACTTCTAGAGGAAAGAAACATAACCACAAGAACGTCGAAATCGCGATATGTGAAATTGTGATATGATCTGAGCCATTGAATTAAGAAAAAATCTGGACCGTCAAATCATAGGACAAGTCGCTGACTTGGAATCAATGGAGCATGGTGTGGAAACTCATGAGATGCGAGATCATGATAAGATCTGGACCATCAGATCTATGGAGATTTCAACCGTCGATCAGACTCAATGAAGTTTATAAACTCGCGAAATATGAAGAGCCTTTTGACATAGCCTATGGTCACCGCCGGTGGTCACGAGAAGGGAAGGAGTCAGTTCAAATAAGCTCCATTTCGGGGTTTCAAGGATCGCGACTTGGAGAGTCGAGATACCTCATCTCCAGATTCACGAAATGCGAATTCACGAAAAGAACTTTATGCATAAGCGCTTGGTCATGGCCATGGTCATATAGAGGAAGCAGCTAGCGTAGAAAAGCTCTGTATTGGAGTTTCGGAGATCGCGACATGAAGTGTTGAGACACTTAGCCACAAGAATGCCGAAATGCTGAAACCCAATTTAAAGGCAAGACTAATTAAGTTCATCCAATGGTGCAGATAAACTTGAATATGATCGGAGGGCTACTGTTCTCTCTCATAGTTAATTCATCAGTTACGAATCAGTTAGCAAAACTGATTCATGATTCCTGATCGGTTGGTGTTTCAGTTGCTTAGACGGTTTTTATTTTGCCTAAGAAGATGCGAAGTGTAACTACTGTGGGTGTGGTGCATAAAAGAAAAATATATAGACTGTAAGTGGTTGGTTTTTCTGGACGAAAAATGAATTAAACTGTAAGAAAGGGAAAATCACAGTATGCGCAGTGTGAGACTGAAAATATGCGCAATGTGAGACTGAAAAATGTGCGCAGTGTGATATAAAACTCAGAGAAGAGTAACAGATGAGGAAAAGACTTGAAACAGAGCAGAATGATAGAACAAGTTGAAGCAGATAATAATTGCAGAACAGACAAAGGAAGAGAAGAATTGCAGAACAGTTAGAGGAAGACCAGATTTACAAAACAGAGAAGAAGTGGTAAGAATCGATTTATCTGTGTAGTTGGTTGTTTATTTATTCATTTATATTCAAGGGTGGTTGGGAGGTGCTAGGGAGGACTGTTGTCCTCATAGGTTCAAGTGGGAGCTTGAACGCAGGGAGTTGTAGCTTCCATCTGGTTGCAGCCAGAGAAACCAGGGTGGCAGGGTGGTGCAAGGGAGAACAAGTGTTCTCTGTTATACAGGTTGGAGTCTATGTAAATGGAAGTTGGTGCTTCCATCCAGTTGGTGCTAGAACATTAAGGGAGTTGGTGCTTCCTTCTAGTGGGTGCTAGAGAAACCAGAGATTTGGTGCTCTCAAACAAATCGGAGCTTGTAAAACAGAGGTAGTAGCCTCACATTGAGTTGGTGCTCAATTATAGATGATGTACATAACTTAAAAGACTGCCTATCATTTCGAAGAAGAAGAGGTTTTCTCCCTTTATGGGTTTCCTCATGAAAATCTGTCTCTATGTATACCTTATGTGTGATTGATGCTCATTAATTTTATTGTCCATATGCTGTATAATGTTGATGATCACTTGAATAAAGATTAAGAATGTATTAATAGACTTAAAATTGCTTAAGCACAATAACAATTGATTCACCCCCCCCTCTCAGTTGTCTTAGTAATTTCAACAATTGGTATCAGAGTTGGTTCCTTTTATTCAAAGGTAGATCTGTAAGCTTAAACATGACAAGTCATGAAGGGACTTCAAGCTCTAAGCCCCCTCTGTTTGATGGAACAAATTTTGCCTTCTAGAAGATTAGAATGAGAACATACTTAATGGCCTTGGGTGCTGATGTTTGGGATGTAGTAGAGACTGGATATACA
>JZKD02S1826645.1:273880-310602 GCA_000966675.3 Picea glauca | reverse complement strand
TTGATTATGTTAAGCATGATAAATCTGCATGTAAAAATGGAAGAAAAATTCCATGTACATATTGTGGTTTATATAACCATCATGTTTCAAAATGTTGGAAAAGATTGACCATTTTTAGGAAACTTTCCAAGCAAAGGCAACTTGAAAAGAACATGCAAAAGATTTGCACTCATTGTCAGAAGAGGGGTCATCTCATTAACCAATGTTGGACATTGCATCCAACCTCTCATCCACAGCACAAGAAGCAGTTGGATAAAAAGATTGGCGAGAATGGAAGAGGAGATTCCATCATTGAGGTGAGTCAAGATGATTCACAAGAAGACGACTTTCAGTAGAAGAATTCACCATTGAGTTGGCTTGGTAAGAAATGGTTAGATTTCTTGAGTAAGTAAGGCTTGCATTTTTTCTGCAGTAGATGCACATTTCAGCCTTATCTTTTCATTTTGTTGAAGTTTGACAAGTTGCAACAGTATCATAACTTGTAAGATACAAGTTTGCATGTGAATGCATTTACTTTTGAATGCATACTTGTGTTATACCTCCTCGTCAAGAACATGTAAAAGAGGGGTATGCTGCTCATTTGTTACAGCCATATATACTTTTCATATTCAACTCTTATGTACCCACATGTTTTGGGTTTAGGTACTTATGTTTATATGGGAAGGAGAGTTGAAGAGCTATGCACATGCATTTGGTTTTGTGAGTGCATAAACAATGAACTTGATGATAGTTCATCAGGAATGACTCATGATTGTAGCATGATTGTTTATCATGTTTTTTGACTTGTCATTTTTGGAAGGTCGATATGTTTCAAATGAGTTTCCACTAGTGTCGATGTTGTCTTGACGACCATGTGTGTCGATCATGTTTTTCGACTTATGTTTAGTCGATTGGTGTTGTTGGCTTGTAAGTTGATTTTGAGTACACCAAGATGCAGGAAAACACCATGTGCTTTGATGAAGCACAAGATGTGACAGTTTGCTTGAAGAGAAAAAAGACTTTGCTATCATTATTTTCAGTCTTGTGTCAATTTGTTTTCAAGATTGATGGTTTTCTTGGCTTGTGACAAGATGTCGCAGGAAAGTTTTGCAGCCATTGGAGAGTTGATTATGTGGATGCCAAAGAGTTCGAAAGAGGGACTTGATTCTCAGTGGGAAGGTTGGCAGTCTTCCAAGAACAGAGAAAATAGTGGGTCAGCAGCAGCCAGAGAACAATGGTTGAGGGACATAGCTAGTTGCAGTGCAAGGCATGTCAAGGTATCCAGGTGATTGTCGAAAAGACTTTTCAAGTAGAATCAGTTGATAGAACTTGAAAGCAGAAGAGCATTGAAGCTCAGATAGATAATCATAAGCTTTTGTGGGTCCAAAATCCTTTCAGTGGGAAGGTGTGATCAGAATCTGGACCAGGAGTCAAATTTTAGCTCAAAAATCAAAGTTCTCAGAATTGCCTCAAAAAAAATGGGTTTGTAGCTCGTCATCACGAACCCAACGCAACTCATTTTGTCTTAGATGGACGTCGGGAGTGAGAGATATCGCGATCTGTTTGAATTGCCAAACAGGTAAAAAAAAGGGACGCTGACTGGGCAGTCCGTACCATTCGTACACTGACGTGGCAGTCAACGTGGCAGGTGATGTGGCAATCATTGATTGGTTGTCAGTGGGTGAGTTATATTGCGACATGTGGCATCTAGTTGGGCGAATGTTAGGGTGCCACGTAGCCCAATCAAGGGCTTCCACGTGGCATCCCTTTAATGGCTAATGTTCTATGGTTTTGTGGTTCAAAATTTTGATAGTCCACCGGATTCGATCCATGGACCTCTCTTCCATGCAAAGCCTTAACAAAGCTAGCCCAACCACTACACCACACGTTATTGCTTACAATACATATGCAATACATTTTATTTGAATTTAATCTATGCTATGGTCGGCGGGGAGGTCGGGGCTGGGGCTTAGCCCCAGCCCCCGGTCACACTATATGTACACATGCCCATACTCTCCGACAGAGAGTGTGCAATGTTTAAATATAACCCATGGTTCTTTTAAACTTTCATATAACTGTGCCTGTTGGTGTATAGCGCACGGGGTTTGCAAATAATTTTAGCCCTTGGACGTATTACTGTTTACATATGACCACTATTTAAATATGCAATTGCGCGCGGACGCGCGTGGGGATTTTCAATCGTCAACCCGTGGTTCCATGCATTAACATATGACCGCGGGGTTAAACACGGAGCACGAGATTTTTATTTACAATTGGATTAAGCCATGGTTTCAGGCGCTATGGCATATGACCCCCATTTGTATATGGCGCACATTTTGGATTTAATTTTGGGTTATAGTTTTGTGTTTAAATAGTTATGCATTTACACACCCGCCACTTGTCACTTCAACATTAAACAGTGGCAACTTATCCCTTTTGGTGCGCGAGGAATGTGGCCACATGGCCCCATGCGCCCAACACCTCCGTCCTCGGGGGCTTTAATTTCACTAACGGTGCGACAGTTTGGCACCAATTTCAGAAGGCGCGTGTGTGCTGAGTTTAGGCACGGAAAACACCCAGAATCTGGGTTGACTCACACCCAGGTGTGAAATGGCGAACCAGTAACAGAGCTTGAAGGAGGAAAAATGGCAGGAGGCTCAACTTTTTGAGTTTTTGGCCAAATGGGGTGCTGTAAAAGCCCAACTAGGGGTTTTTGGACGTTCTGAGTCCATTGGCACTGTTTTCACAGGCATTTGAAGACTTCTTTTGTAGGTTTTTCACCATTGAAGTTTGAGGAAGCTCTAGGGAGCTTGAAGCCCTCTTTGTTTGAGGCCATGCTCAGATGAGCACACGTCTATTTTCTGAGACTGAATAGTCATTTTTGACTAATTATTATGCTCTGAACAATTTGGGATAGGTTTTAGATCCATTGGAGGACTTTTACAGGTGTTTTTTCCACAGAGAATCTCAGGGAATTTTAAAGGCCACATGTAGAAGAGGTCATGACTGGATGAGACAAGATCCATTTTCAGAGTTCTAATAGTCATTTTTGGGGTTTTTATGTATTCTGAACCCAATGGTACAGTATGTAAATCCATTGGAGTTGAGAAGCAACTTGTAAAAGAACATTTGACAAACTAATCCCAAAGAGCCAAGTCCATTGAAGGAGGCTCAAGGAGATGTAGCCCAGAGAGGTGTGAACTCCTTTATCATCTTGTTATTGTTGTGAGTTTGTTGTGTTATTTGTTGCACTTTATGTTGTTGTGTATTTGTTTATAGCACATATCTAATCTTTTAAAAGGACATTTCCTCACACATGAACATGGACAAGAAGAAGCATGAACTTAACACATAAACCATCTTGCATATTTTAACACATGAAGCAAGGTCCTGTAAGGTTTAATTTATTGAAGTAGGGGGTGCTTGCATAGCATAACAAGTCAGCCTTCTATTTTCAGATCAATAGAGAGGTAGTAGTGGAGGCCCAAAGGGCCCATAGTGATAATAGTGGAGGCCATTCAATGTAAAGTGGACTAGGTCCACTATATTATTAAATAAGACCCACTATGGTAGTTAGATATAATAAATGGGTAGTTAGATATAATAAATGTAAGAGGAATTCTTAGAAGGTTCTACTTCTAGAAGATTCCTCCTCTAGAATGTTCTTAGGTTATGGTAGCACTATATAAAGGGGTTCAAACAATGTAATGAGACATGAAGAGAAGTATTGTATCTAGAGTGGTAGCTCAATAGGAGGAAAATCCCTCGAAGAGGCAAGTGAATAGGAGAGGATACCTTCCATAATATGATCCATTGTATGGTGTTTCCCTACCTCAAGGGTTTTGATATAGTAAAGTGTGGTTTTCTATATTGTTTCATATATCTTGTGTGGTGATTGTATTCAATGTTAGGTAGCTAGAGAGGTAGTGGGGGGGGCGAGATGGTCCATAATGATAATAGTGGAGGCCATTAAATGTAAGGAGGACTAGGTCCACTATATTATTAAATAAGGCCCACTATGGTAGTTAGATATAATAATTGATTAGTTAGATATAATAAATGTAAGAGGAACTATGTCAAGGGCTTTGATATAGTAAAGTGTGGTTTTCTATATTGTTTCATATATCTTGTGTGGTGATTGTATGTAGTATACCTAGGGAGGTAATATGGGGTACCTAGGGAGGTACCCAATGGGAATGTGGTTATGTATTATTAGTAGAAGTCATTTAATATATGAGAATGTGGTCATTCAATGTAAGGTGGATTAGGTTCACTATATTAATAAAGGCCCACTACGGTAGTTAGATGTAATAAATGTGAGAAATCTCTCTAAAAGGTTCCTGAGAGATAGAGAGAGATATATAAATAAGTGTAATCAATGTAATGAAACATAGTGACGAATATTGTGAATGTATCAAGCATTTCTTGAGGAGTGTTATCCTTCCTTAAGGATTAATATATGGTGTTACCCTACCTCAAGGGTTTTGTCTTCATTCTTGTGTTCATTGGTATGGTGAATGGTTTGGATCATTCTTGTTTATATTGTGGGTTTATTTTGATATTTATCTCTAGATCTATTTAGACACTTAACAATTGGTATCAGAGAACTTTCCTTGGCCAAATAAGGGAAGAAGTTTTTGCTCTTTTTTAGATTTTTTCTAGGGAAAAAAGGGCGGTGCAATTTAGGTTCATATATGAAGATTTTTTAGATGAATGTGGCAAAAAACAAACTTGGATATTTGAATTCCTCTTGGAAAAATACCCAATTTCAAAAAAACAAATCAGCCGAATCGGAGTCCGGGAAGTAAAGTTATGAACATTTTAAATTCAACAGTTTTTCAGAAAAAAGCTGTGATTTTCTGTTGTAAGTTATTTCTACACCCTAGTTTTTATTGAATATTTATTCCAAGAATGATATTTTTTACTGGAAGAGATGATGGCCCTAGTATTGAAGAATTTATACAATCTCACAAGTCATTATGTAAAGGGAAGTGAAAATATTTTGTAGACTGGGGTTTCAAAGGTGATGCTCTCATATGGTGGAAATCATTTCACCATTCTGAGTGGATGTCACTTTCTGAGGAAGCACTTGAAAAATTACTTTTAGACAAGTGGTATCATACAAAGAGTAATGATAAAAAAATCACCAAGAGTTTATTTTCATGTGGAAAATCTATATTACAAGTTCATGGTTGTATTCATAAAGAAAATGTCATTGTTTATATTAACCCTAGTTGCAAACAAAATTTTATCAATATTCAATTAGTTAATAGATTGCAAGTTTTGACAAAGAATATTCAAAGCACATAGGTTGCAGGTGAAAATGTTAAAATTTTTAAAGATTTGAAGCTTAGTATGGATAAATATGTGTTGCATTCAGATTTTGAAGCTCTAGATATGGGTGACGAAGACATTGTTTTGGGACATCCTTGGATAGAATCAGTGGGTACCATTAATATTAATGTGCAAAAGAAGTTTCTAAATATTTGGTACAAGAAAAGGAAAATTACATTGTAGGATGTGTCTCTTAGTAAGAAAGATGGACCCATGGAAGCTAACAAAGAAGTTATCATCGAGTCCGAAGATGAATCAGTGGCAGAGTCTATAGAAGGAGATGAAGAAAAAAACATAGGAAGGACACAATAGGGAAACTAAGGAGGTCATTGACTAAAAGGCACAAAGTGTTGCAGGTTTGAAGAAAAAAGAGCAGATTCCTACAATTGTTGTATATTTCCATCCACATCATATAGAGACACAACAAGCATCAAGGAAAGGGTGTGCACATTGACACATTTATGCACCAGCAAGGCATTGGATAACAAACTGATAAAGAGGTGCATGGAGGACTATAAACACTATGGGAAGATCTCAGGCTACATAAACAATCCCATCGCAACCTTGACAAGATGCCGAGAAAGATTAGAGTGGCAAGGAAACATATGGACATCATGTTTGACTTCCATTGGGATGGATGGATGGTCGTACTTGGTACCAGTTGGATACATTTCTTAGTCGATCATATTGTATGGTTTCTTCTCATTTTTTGAGGACGAAATATGTGAAGGGGGATGGAATGTATTATACCTAGGGAGGTAATATGGGGTACCTAGGGAGGTACCCAATCAGAATGTGGTTATGTATTATTAGTAGAAGTCATTTAATATATGAGAATGTGGTCATTCAATGTAAGGTGGACTAGGTCCACTATATTAATAAAGGCCTGCTATGGTAGTTAGATGTAATAAATGTGAGAAGGATTTTTAGAAGGTTCTTGAGAGATAGAGAGAGATATATAAAGAAGTGTAAGCAATGTGATTAAACATAGTGAATAATATTGTGAATGTATCAAACATTGATTGAGGAGTGTTATCCTTCCTTAAGGATTAATATATGGTGTTACCCTACCTCAAGGGTTTTGTCTACATTCTTCTGTTCATTGTTATGGTGAATGGTTTGGCTTATTTTTCTTGATATTGTAGGTTTATTTTGAGATTTATCTCTAGATCTATTTAGGCACTTAACACTCTTCCTCTATTATTTCTTCCATGACTATCCCTGTTGAAGAAACTCATCCTGTATGCAACAATTCATTAGTAGCTAGCCCTTAATAGACCATACATGACATTCTGTTTGCATGAAAAAATGTTTGGCTCATAAATTGACATGAGACCCATGCAAATCAATCCATAATAAATTATTTAATCATTTCCAAGTGAGCAAGGGGTGGATAAGTTTCATGGGACATCTGGAGGGATTTGTAATGAGTGAAAAAGGGGTAGCATGACAGGGGAAAAAAACACGAGTGCTTCTCAACAATTCATTAAATAACTTAACTGTGCAATCAATACCAAAAAATATCAGCTACCACCTATTTCTATGTCATATCTTTTGTTACTGTTATACATAGATTTTAATTTATTTTATAGAATAGGGCGTGTAAAAATGGAATTGGGATTATGAGGGGGGTATAATGAGAGAAAAATTAATAGTATGAGAGGGAATCAAATATGGATAAAGTTCATAAAAATAAATCAAATCAAACAACAACCATAACTCTGTGCATATCTCATAATCCAATAAGAATTTACTTTCAAAACCAAAACCATTTAACTGTCACTTCTTTATAGAATGCTCGTTGGCTTTAAAAAAAACAATCCATATGCCCAAAATACTCAATTATAACAACCCTTGCATCTATACAATATCTCTAATAACATACACGATAACAACATTGCTATTTTAAGATAACATAATAATTCGTTGAGCTACAGTCATTCATATTCCAATGCTAAATCCCTTTCCTTTTAAAACCAAATATAAATATGCATAGTGATTCCAACCATCCACATTCAATATTTATTCCTTAAACTCAAATAAGAATAGGCCTAGTATTAACCACCATCTATCGAATTTCCAAACATTGTTCGACACAATTCACTGGGCATTAAACTCATAATTGGGCCCCAATTCAATCACACACAGGTATTCATCCAAAATGATCAACATAAGTGTTGATTCGACATAGAATTCAACAAATAACATGAAACTCTGAGCCAAATCCTTTCTTAAAACATGTACAAACTTCTTTTAAATGAGATGCCCAACAAGAGACAGAACCCGATCGTGCATCGTGAAACAGAACCAACCGTGCCTAATAAACCGAGCACACACAGGTGTCTCCTTTACCCTTGAAAGGATTGAAATGGGAACAAGATCATGTTTAGGGTTTAACACAATAAGGAAGTAAGAACAAACAACTCGACCACATGAGAAAATCCTCAGGGACATAGACAACTCATGCCTTTTTAAAAATTGATTGCAGAGAGGTAAAAAAAGATAGCTCAATTAAGGGATAGTCTTTGAGACACATACAACTTGTGCCTTTTAAAAATCACCATAGATACATAACCCTTAACCCAAAAAATTTAGACACAGACAACTTCATGCCTTTTAAAAATCACCATAGACACATAACCCTTAACCCAAAAACTTGACAGTAAGGGTTACCAGAACATAACAGTCAACCACCTCCAATAGATAACAGGAGAAGCAAACTCTTAAGAACATTGTGGAAAGAATGCCTGAGCACAACTCCTAGCTAACCAATCATATACAAGATTCCATTTAAAATTTTGGGTAATTCTAAAACCCGACTGTCCAATATTTTCCAGCAACAATGATAATAAAGGCAATTCCATGACAAATGACAACTCAAGGCTCGACAAAAACATGGAAAGAACAGTCCATCTCTTAACAATTCACATTGAAACCCATTGAAAGGAAACATATCAACCACAGAGAGGAATGATAAAACTTAACACCAAGACTGGTTGTAAAACCATGCACCAAAAACTCATAGTTTTGTGAAACCATAATCATAATTTTCCACATAGAACCAGACCAAACATGTTTTTAACCAATAACTCAATGAAGATGCTACACACATAAAGAATATCCATTCCTCTTCTTCAAAATCCAATAGTATAGAGTATTCACAGAAGAAACCATAAGAACAACACTGATACACAGTTGAAAACTTAAGAAAAACACAGACCTGAAGCAATTTCGAGCCAAAATTTATTCATAAGACAAAGGAATCATCATGGATGGAACATAAAGGAACCATACTTGGAAATATTGCTCGAGGGGAAGAGTTATACTGTTTCCTTCTTTCACAACCAAAAATCACAGAGCATCAACAACCACCAGAGCGAAAAACCAAATGCAAGTATGGCTAGGGTGATAAGCATGAGGGTTGTTTGAGTGACGTGCAGTAAATGCACGTCGCTTCCTTCCCCAACCTTATTCAATTCAACGTACAAGCCAACCAATCCACCATAACATTAAACATTAAATCAAACAAATATCCCATTGTTGTATCCATTGCATAGTGCACCACCCTAAGCCATGTCAAAACCCTTAACACCAACAATGTGCTATAATGTTATCATATATGCCTCACACATAAGATTTAACCAAAGTGCACAAGTTTAGCAACAAGGGTATATACACCCTTCTTTTATCACAATTACATATAACCTTAGGGCTTGAGTACAGTCCTTTTTCCCTTTTGTTTAAGCTCCCATATCATCCTTTTGTAAAAAATCATATGTGAAATAATCAATTGATATTTAATGCATAAATGCAAAAACTATAAAAATAATCCTTTTATCCATAGTGCAACCATAATTTGTGAGTAACCATCAAAACCATCTTGCCATGCAACAATTAATCAACCATCTTATGTTGTCATAATGATTAAAACCATGACTTGAATCATCCACTATAGAATACTGTGTTGGCATCATTATAGCAACAAACAAAAACATAAGTGCAACACATCCATCATAGCGCCACTAGTCTACAAGGGGGTCCCACCTACTAGTTTATTATTATTATTATTATAAAGAAATAATAGACCTTTGATATCATTTGTGAGCAATATTCATCATTGTTATTTTAAGCGTCAACAAACTGGCGAATCCACAGGGAAATCTGTTTCCAATAGATTAAGAACTCAAATTGTTTGGTTTTGCAGACCAGGTGAACATTAGATCAAATAAATAGACATCAGAATGATTATGCAATAGGGGGAAGTGAGTGGTTTAAGGGAAAAATGATTTGGGATTTTGGGAATAACTCATGGAAAGTGTTACGTATGAGGGGGATTATCCCTGTATGCATAATCATTCAATTAATCATAGTGAAAACATTCTTGGCTTCAAGGAGAAAATTTTTCTTGTGTGCTCTTCTGAATATCAGAATGGAGGGAAGAAAAGGGAAACATAAATAGGGACAAAAACCAAATATCTTATCTAACAACAATACTGAAGCAGATAAAAATTTCAATGATGTCTTCAAGGGGGAACATCATGAAAACTATGTAACCTGATTGTTATTGATTAACAATACTTGCAAAATAGCATCGCTGTAGAAAAATTGATCCAAAATTTTATTTTTGACAAGAAAATAAGTCAATAAAAGAAATAAAACAACATAAATGAACAACAAAAAGAAATAACAACAAAGCAAAATCAAAGCAATGAAACAAAACTATAATACATGAAAAATTCCATACAAAATTTAAACTTTCAAGATGGTTCCAGATAGTTTTTTAAGTGTGAACCGTTGGTGCTATAGGAAAACAACCGCTCTTCCAAGTCCTTTAGAGTATAGGAATTCACGCCTAGGACAAAAGCAATCTTAGAAGGACCCAACCATAAATTTTGGAACTTTGAATTCCTTCCTCTATCAACATGAGTTGAATCCCACAACAAGAATTTCTCATTAACTTTAAATTTGACAACCTTTGCACTTTTATTGAAATATCTTTTAACAGTTTGTTGTCTTCCCTTTATGTTATCCAAGGAAAACATCCTTTGTTCTTCTAAAGCCAACAATGCATTTATCCTTTGAGGGATATTAGAAGAATTCAATTCTTCAATCTATATCATCAACATTAAAGAAGAAAGTTCCAGCTGGGTAGGCATAATGGCTTCTTGACCATAAACAAGATGAAAGGGGGTGCAACCAGTTCTTACATTGGTGGTAGTGCAACTTTCCTAAAGGGCGTAAGTGAGGAGAGTGTTCCATTGACGAGGATTATCTTCGATGAGCCTCTTGATAATTCTAACCATATGTTTTTTTAGTATACTTGGCTTGCCCATTTCCTTGAGGGTAATAAGCTGATGAGGTAAAATGTTTAACTCCTAGTTTAGCCAGAAATTGAGTCAGCTTAGCAGAAATAAAAGAAGGACTGTTATCTGTAATAATTTCCAAAGGAAGACCAAATCTAGAAAATATATTAGTTTCAAGGAAAGAAATAACCTGCTCATTTTGCGAATTCTTAAGTGGGACAACTTAAGTCCATTTTGTAAAATAGTTTGTGGTTGTCAAGATAAAAACTTTCCCTGCTGAAGATGGAGGATTAATAGGACCGATAAAGTCCAGACCACATTTTGAAAAAGGAAAGTCAGGGAGGACAGATTTTAGAGGCATAGCAGAAATACGTTTGTTTCTAGCAAACTTCTGGAATTTGTCACAAGATCTTGAAAAATTACAAGAATCACGAAAAATCGAAGGCCAATGGTACCCTTTTCTGATAATTTTAAAATTAGTAGTTTTAGAAGAAAAGTGGCCACCCACATGTATAACAAAATCTGAAGATCCATGGGTTTCTTGTAACAATTTATGTGCTTCCTCATTATTTACACAGTGAAGTAACATACCATTGACAGATCTCCTAAACAAGAAGTATCCTAAAATGACATATCTGGAAGATTCAAGATGAAGCCTTCTCCTTTGATGAGTATCTAAATTATTTGAACACCTTTGATTTAGCAAGTAATACACCAGATCCTTGTACCAGTGATGTTCAACTAGAGGAAGGATTCAACTGTCAATATGAAATAGCGCTGGCAGAGAGATATCTTGTTCATCCATTTCTTCACTTGCTTTAGCATGTTGAGATAAGTGGAGGGATAAGTCACATCCCTTAATGGTTTTAGAAGTCATGATGGTCAAATCATGCTCCTGGATATTGGCAAGCCAATGTGCAAGCTTCTCTAAAAGATAAGTCCGTGAGAGAAAAAACTTGACAACAGGTAAAGGGACTTTTACCAGCGTGTGCTTACCTAAGATAAAATGGCAAAATTTCTCCACATATTTAACTAGAGAGAAAGCATGTTTTTCAATATAAGAATATTTTAATTCATCATCTGACAAGATTTGACCCATGTAAGCCATTGTTTTTTAGTTAGCTTGGTCATCACATTGTATGAGGATAATAAAGACTCCTTCCTCTATGGCATTAGTGTATATAATATACTCTTTCTCAAAATATGGCTTCAACAAAACTGGTGCAGTACTGATTGCCTTCTTGATCCTTACGAATTCATTTTCAACATCATCAGTCCAAAAAAAGGAATGATCTTGCTTGAGAAGATTGTGAATTGGTTTGACCATTACAACAAAATCAGGAACAAACCTACGGACAAAGTTGATGATGCCCATAAAGGCTTGAACCTCCTTTTTGGAAGTAGGAGCAGGAATATTTAGGATAACAACAATCCTTTCGGGATCTACGATTATTCCTGAATCAGAGACAATATGCCCAAGGAGCTTGCCCTGGGTAACGTCGAAAATAGAATTATAAGGATTTAAATAAATGTTGAATTTCCTGCATCGCATGAGAACCTTTCTAAGATGACTAAAATGATCCAATCGATTATTTAAATATACAGTCAAGTCATCAAGATAAATCTGAATGATCTTACTGATCAGATCATAAAAATCCATCTACATAGCTCTTTGGAAAGTGGCACCTGCATTAGATAACCCAAAAGGCATGCGTTCATAAGAAAATGTGCCCCAATGTGTAATGAAAGTGGTTTTATATTTATCTTTCCTTTTCACCTTGATCTGATTATAACCAGAGAAACCGTCAAGTAAGGAAATCATTTGTGACCCTGCAACTTGCTGCAAAATCATTTCCATATTAGGGAGAGGAAAATGGTCTTTTATGCTCACTCTATTCAATGTGCGAAAATCAACGCATAGTTTAATATGACCAGTTTTTTTTCGAATGAGAACCAAATTGGAAACCCACTCAGAATACTTGATAGGTAAAATTATCCCAACCTTCAAAAATTTTCCAACTCCTTCCGAATAGTTTCGTCAAGTGCGAGGTTACTGGGTCTTTGTTTTTGCCTAACCAATTTTATTCCCTCCTTGATAGGGATGGCATGTTGTATAAGGGAAGGATCAAAACCACAAATATCCTCATAAGACCAAAAAAAAACATCTTGAAATTCACAAAGTAACTCAATGAACTTAATTTTTTCTTCATTAGAACATCAGGCACCTATATTAACATTCTTTGGAAAATCGATGTCCCAATGTTCAAGGAAATTGTTTCACCCACTTTCCTTTTCGACTCCTCTTCTTTATGCTTTTCCTTGTTTTCTACATCACTCGATAAAAATGAACTCTCTAGAGGAGTCAATCCTTTCAAAAGTTTATTGTCTTCCATGGATATAATCTCCTTGGGCTTATATGGTCCATTTTTTATGAAAGCACAGATGATTTCATGACTAGGGAATACCTGCCATGACTCTACATTGTTAGCGATATGAGGACGATACAAGGAATGGAAAGTACAGTCAGGTCTTTGTGGAAGAATTTTCCGAGTACGAGAGGCTACAAAATCAACTAACCTATCAGCCATTGAATTCATTTCCCCTTTAACATGAGTGATGTTAAATGATAGTAAGTTCGAGATAAGTGCCCAAACAATTTGGATGTAGCGTTTCATCAACTTGTTTCTAGGATAATATATCTTACGTACAAGATTTACAACAAGTTCAGAGTCCCCAAAAACTGTAAGGTGACCACAACCTAAATTATAGGCATTTTCAATGCCTAGCAGTAATGCTTAAAATTTGGTGACGTTGTTTGTACACACAAACTCTAACCTATAAGAAAAGCTGTGAATATTACCTACATGCGAGTATAGGATAATACCAACTCCATTACCTTCGTTGGAGCATGAACCATCAAAGTGCATATGCCAGATCCTATCCTCCAGGTCAATTTGTTCCAGGGTAGTGTTATCCTCATCTACAAAGATATAATACACTCTTAGGTCCTCCTCGACATAGTTTACATTAGGATGTGGGATGATTTCTATATATGGTGAAATTATTCCCTCTCTTAGGACTATGATGTTCTTCCAATTCCGAGGAACGAATAAGTGTGTCCTATCAAGTGAGAGGTATCCACCCATCAAAGATTGCCAATATCTTCCCAAGATGATTGAATAATTACTCACTGGCATGCCAATTACATGGATATTAAGGGTTGTCCTTATCTTAGGATACACGCACAAAACCGAGGTCACATATTTGATTTCATCAATGGTAAATTGTTGTAAACTATTATAAGAGAGCATGCTTATGAAATTTTCATTTGTACAAGACAAGCCTATCTCTTCCATAATAATTTTCGACATTACACTTGGGCCCGAACTGTCATCAATCAGACAACAATGGACTATTTTGTCCATAATATTTACAGAAATGAAAAATGGAGGGTTTTTTACAGGGTGTCTAAAATTATGTACACCTACTTTATTTACAGTTGAGTCCTCTTCATTTACCTCTTTAGAGAGATTGGCTATGGTGGAAGTTTTTTCTTCCATGAAAATTTCTAGATGATTTTGTTGCTCAGGGACAAAAACCATGTCCACAAGAGTAGCATCGGCCTTGATATTAGCCAATTGATTTAGAATGTTTTATTTGGAAGAGGGTAGAGGGTAGGGAGTCCCTTGAATTTTGGGAGTTTTAGTAACTTGTACAGTAGCAGCTGGTGAAGATGAGCTTGGGATAGAAGAAGTACGAGGGGGATCATATTTTCCTTTTGAAGCATGGGATTTATTCCTAGTATTTATGATCATGACATCCTCTGGTTTTGTGAAATCTAGAACAAAAATGGTAGTTTCAGGCCTTTTCCCAAAGATATTATCTCTGAAACTCTTCTTTACCTCACACGTACTTTCCTCGTGGTGTTCCTCGAAAAAGTTACACCAACTACGAGGCATGATAGATTTAGGCTGAAAGTTGTTTTCATTAGGATTCCTAAAGGGTAGTGAAGAAGAAGATGAGGCCCCAGGGGTAAGTGAAGGGACATTTCCATTTCTCTCATACTCTATCATTCGATTATTCATATCTTGTACAAGATGTAAGAGGGTGGACATGTTCGTTTGTTTAATTGAGTCTCCCTTGGGAATACTTGTTCTTTCAAGCTATTCTTCATATTCTAAACAAGTATGAAGAGTGGAACCAAGATTGTTAATATCTTTTTCCTCAAGCCTATGATGGTAAGGGGAAGGTAGATCATTATAGTAATGCATAAAAGCAGCTTGGTTCTGAGGGCGAACAAGTTAGGGAATTTGGTTATATAGCTTTGTGAACGTAAGTTAAAAGACTTGATAGTATCATTGTCTTTGTACGCAATGTTATTATACTCCCATAATTGTTTGGATGGGATTTTAGATTGCCCTTAAGTAGATTAGAACCAGTAAACTAACTCCTCCCAAGTGGAAAGAATATTGGGAGGGAGGTCAAAGAAATATGCCGTTGATTTCCCTTCTAGGGAATTAACAAATAAGTACATATAAGTATCATTGTCATTAGATACTATATTGTGACAGACATTAGAAAATGCCACCAAGTGTTCATTCATAGTGACTATGTTATTTCCTGAAAACATAGGGAGATGCTCTTTGAATTTTGGAAGTGGATGAGTAGCAGGTGCTAAGTTCAGAGGAGAGGATACATGCCACAGAGTAGTAGTAGCATCTTCTTCGAATTGAAAGATTCCATACTTCTTTATGACCTTGGTGGGATTGGTAGTAGATTGGATAGGGACTTGATGGCTATACAAGCTACCAATTATTGACGAGACTGAAGGTTGGGATGCAGAAGCACCTCCAGTGCCACCAGATCCACCCACAAATGCCATTTTTTGAATGATGGGTAAGGGAGAGAAAGAAGAACTAGCTAAATCAGACAAAGTTCTCCTTAGAGTACCCTGTTGGGTTGACAAAACAATGTTTCTTCTCCTTATTTCAGCAATATGGTTGATCTCATGTGACATACCTCTTCTTCTCCTAGATATGTGAGAGTTTAAGGACATGAAAAAAAGATAAAAAATTAATGAAAAATAAAGCTATGGTTGATTCCTAGGCTTCCTTTGCCTGGCCTCCCATCATTCTCGGACACTTATTTCTTGTTCTATTACTTCCCATGACCATTCAAGCTCAAATCGGGTGTTAGCAGTTTCTAGGATGGTAATGAATAAGGTTAAAGCAATGCTGGTCTGGAATTTAAGACTAGGCTCAATATTGAGCTGCCTTGTAGTAGGTAATGTCATGAAGAAAAGAAAATAGTCAAAGAATCGAAAGCATAATATAGAATTTTCAATGATAATCATGCATATAGTCAACCAAAGAGATATGGAAGCTCTCCCCAGTATGGTTGCCAAATAAATGTTGAGGAAAAGATATGAATTATCTTACTCAGGCATTTTCAAATCTTTCCCGGCTAAGGAAAGATAGTCGGGAATATTACCCTATGTTTTATAGCCTCAAAAATATTTCCCAATCTACAAGTATTAATTGCTAGGTTTAGGCTAATTTTTTTATGAAAGGACTATTGAAAAATAGTATTAAATTTTTATATAATTTTTTGAAAGATGTACATATTACAGAAGTAAATGTGGAGATCAAAAATAAAAAGTAACCAAGTCACGGATACATGAATAGAAATCTTCTTTATTTCATTCCAAGAAATCAAAAAGTGTCTCCCTCTTTACTAAATCCCTGTGAGGGCATGGACCAAAGTCTAATCTAGAGATCCCCAATGAAAACCATACAAAAGGACTCTGAAAAGAAGTAAAAATTGAACTTTATAATCTGGATCAACTTGCCATAGACTGCTGCCAATTTGACTCTAAACAATATCCGTTATCAACTATGACACTTAATCCATAAACATACAAGTATGCATAGACTATCAAGGATGAATCAACACCTTTAAAACAAGCATCTGAATGATTTGGTTCAGTTCTAAACCTTGCTGTCTACAATAGGACCCTGCTATCAAAAAGATAATTAGGCCTTCAAAGAACTCAAGAATGAATGAAAAATGAAACTATCTCATGAAAACAAAAGAGAAAACCTTAGTTTTGATTTCTCCTTCTATTCTCGATTTGTTATTCTTTCTCATTTAGATTTTATGCCTTCCAAATAAGTTAAAGTAGTTCAAATACTTTCTTTTGTTAAGTTAGTTTAACTTAACTAATACAGTTTAGGAGAGATAATAATAATAATAATAGTTAAGGGTCTTTGTTTAATAATAACTAGGTAGGTGGGAGCCCTTGTGACTCCCTTCTTTTATTCTTTTCAATTTTTAAAATAAAACACAATTTGATAATCATTTAAACACATGCCACCTTGTAACTCCCTTAAATACCTTCAAAATTTGAATATTTAAATATCAGAAATAAAATTGTATCCAAAAATATGAAAATATCCACATTATCCCAAAAAATAGCTTGTTGTCCAAAAATTTCTGCAGAACGTTGTCTTCAACAACTCAATCATGAAAACACATAAATTAAAATCCATACTTGCCACTTTGAGAGGCAATCCTTCTTTTATCATTATTGTCACCCTTTGACTTCCCAGAAGTAGCCTTAGGTTGATTTGAACCTTGAGGCTGTATCTCACTAATAACATGGGAAGAATCATCCTTCAGATACATACAAGAAGACACTGATTTTGAGGAGTCATTTGAAGGAGAGGAAGGGGAGGCAACGACTTTGCCTTTATATTGCTCATGGGGGACATCAGTTTTAATCCTTTTTCTAGCATGTGAGGACTAAATAGGTGAATGCATAGGGGCAATTTGAACATTAGTATTTATAAGTGGTGGAGGAGGTAATGCCAAATTGGGCAAGCCACTATGGTGAGAGACAACCAGATTAAAATCTCTTGCCATCCATCATTTGTAGAAACTTCTGGTTGCAAGGAGACATGAGGAGGTACATGAATATCAGGGATATTTTGCGTGTGTAAGGGAGGTCTCTATGGTTTGGGTTGTACTATCCCCTGCCTGATCTAGCTGAAGAACCCAACTTGAAACAACCGGTTCAACTCCTGGGGGTCAGGATCAAAATTAATTGAGAATCTAGGCCTTCTAGGCCCTCTATTCCAGTTACCTCTTCCTCTATTATTTATGCCATGGCTTCCCCTGTTGAAGAAACTCATCCTGTATGCAGCAATTCATTAGTAAATAGCCCTTAACAGACCATACATGACATTTTGTTTGCATGAAACAAAGTTTGGCTCAGAAATTGACATGAGACCCATGCAAATCAATCCATAATAAATTATTTAATCATTTCCAAGTGAGAAGGGGGTAGATAGGGTTCATGTGACATTTGGAGGGATTTGTAATGAGAAAATAAATGGTAGCATGATAGGGGACAAACACACGAGTACTGCTCAACAATTCATTAAATAACTTAACTGTGCAATCAATACCGAAAAATATCAGATGCCACCTATTTCTGTGTCATATCTTTTGTCAGTATTATACAGAGCTTTTATCTCATCTTATAGAACATGGTGTGTAAAAATGAAATTTGGATTATTAGGGGGGTGTAATGAGTGAAAAAGTGATAGTATGAGAGGGAATAAAATATGGATATTGTTCATAAAAATAAATCAAATCAAACAACAACCATAACTCTGTTCAGATCTCATAATCTAATATTAAGCATTTACTTTTAAAACCAAAACCATTTAACTATCGCTTCTTTACGGAATGCTTGTTGGCTTTAAAAAAATCAATTCATATGCCCAAAATACTCAATTATAGCAGCCCTTGCATCTATACAACATCTATAATAACAATCACGATAACAACATTGCTATTATATGATAAAATAATAATTATTTAAGCTACAGTCATTCATATTCCAATGCTAAATCCTTTTCCTTTTAAAAACAAATATAAATATGCACAGTGATTCCAACCATCCACATCCAATATTTATTCCTTAAACTCAAATAAGAATATGCCCAATATTAACCTCCATATGTCAACTTTCCAAACACTATTCGACACAATCCACTGGGCATTAAACTCATAATCGGGCCCCAATTCAATCACACACAGGTATTCATTCAAAATTATCAACATAAGTGTTGATTTGACATAGCATTCAACCAATAACATGCACTCTAATCCAAATCCTTTATTAAAACATGTAAAAACTTATTTTAAAAGTGATGCCCAATGAGAGACAGAACCAAATCATGCATCGTGAAAAAAAACCAACCGTGCCCAATAGAATGAGCACACACAAGTGTGTCCTTTACCCTTGACAAGATTGAAACTAGAACAATATCGTGTTTAGGGTTTAACATAGCAGGGAAGTAAGAACAAATAACTCGACCACTTAAGAAAGTCCTCAGGGACGCAGATAACTCGTGCTCTTTTAAAAATTCATTGCAAATAGGTAACAACAGATGGCTCAATCAAGGGATAGTCTTTGAGACACAGACAACTTGTGCCCTTTAAAAATCACCACAGATACATAACCCTTAACCCAAAAACTTGACGGTGAGGGTTACCAGAACATAACAGTCAACCACCTCCAATAGATAACAGGAGAAGTGAACTCTTAAAAACATTGTGGAAAGAATGCCTGAGCAGAACCCATGGCCAACCAAACAAATACAAGATTCCATTTAAAATTTTGGGTAATGCTAAAATCCGTCTGTCCAATATTTTCCAGCAACAGTGATAATAAAGGCAATGCCATGACAAATGGAAGCTTGGGGCTTGTCCAAAACATGGCAAGCACAATCCAACTCTTAAAAGTTCACATTGCAACCCAGTGAAACAAAACATATCAAACATAGAGACGAAAAGGAATGATAAAACTTAACACCAAGACTAGTTGTAAACTAATGCACCAAAAAATCAGAGTTTTGCGAAACCATAATCATAATTTTCCACAGAGAACCAGACCAAACATGTTTTTAACCAATAACCCAATGCAGAGGCTACACACAGCAAGAATATCCATTCCTCTTCTTTACAAGCCAACAATCTAGAGTATTCACAGAAGAAACCATAAGCACAACACTGATACACAATCGAAAACTTAATAAAAACATAGACCTCAAGGAATTATGAGCTAACATTTATTCATAGCACAAAGGAATCATCATGGATGGAAAATAAAGGAACCATAACTGGAAATGTTTCTCGAGGGGAAGAGTTAAACTGTTTCCTTCTTTCACAAACAAAAATTGTGGAGCATCAACAACCACCAGAGCAAAAAACCAAATAAAAGTATGGACAAGGTGACAGGATCGAGGATTGTTTGAGTGATGTGCAGTAAATGCACGTCACTTCCTTCCCCAGTCTCATTCAATTCGACGTACAAGCCAACCAATCCACCTTAACATTAACCATTAAATCAAACAAATATCCCATTTCTATGTCCATTGCATAGTGTGCCACCCTAAGTCATGTCAAAACCCTTAACAACAACAATGTTCTATAACATTATCACATATGCCTCACACATAACCTTTAACCAAAGCACATACTTTTAGCAACAAGGGTCTATACTGTTATAATTTACAAATGCCGGAAACACAAATATCATAACTCAAGCACAAAATTAAAACACAAAGATTTAACGTGGTTCACCCAAATGTTGGGCTACGTCCACTAAGAAGAGGTATCAATTGTCTTATTATTCAAATCAAGGAGATTACATCAACTCACTCACACTCAGTCATTTTCCTCTATGGGCTTACATGAATTTATACATTCACACAAGAAACTAATTATTAAATGTGATACCTATCCATATTCTAACTTGGTCTATTTGGTTGTAACCAATGCAAAATAATAGGATAAAAAAACTATTCTTGGTAATTTGTTGTCACCAAATCCAAACAATCTCCACCTTGACAACAATTAACCTGATACCTTGCTCCTTCCTTTTGTTCATCACCTTTTCTACAAACCAAGAGAAGCCAAGCACCACTGCAGCTTCTCTAATAAAACTGGTTTCATGATCTCGCCTGTGTGACTTGCACGAGTTTGGATTTCCTGAGGGGTCACTCCACCTCCAACATGTCTTCCGCAATTATGTTGCAAGATATATTTAGTGATAGATATCCTCCTATCCAAAACACCTATAAAATATACATTACAATTATCACAGACCATCTCAGTGTAACCATTATAGGTGACATTTGTGCTTCTCAAACGCTGAAGCACCCATTTCACTACAACACCTGAATCTGTCACGTATCTGACAACATCATTAGCATGTGAAACATCCAGTCTTAACCATTTAATCACATACAACAGACCTCCTACTGAACTTACATGAGACATAACCTTTTCTTCTTTATAGACATGACCTATACTTGAAGAAAACTTATAATGGAAAGCAAGAGGGATACAAACTGGTTTTACAATGTTCATACTGAACTCCAACCACAAATTACCATTACCATCTCTATGTACTTCCATTCCCATAATTTGTTTTTTTGATCCTTGATCCCTCATCTAAATTGTCTTGTCCACCTGAGTAATTTTCTTACCGATTTTATCCATGCTTCGGCTTGCATCGAGCATATCATCAGAAAATAACATCAAGACTGTGAATGTACTATAAACTGTATAGTCATTCCTACCCTTTGAAAAATTCTGACTCACTATGAAGGATTCAAACATCTTGTATATTTGCCTGGGTACTAATAGGCCATATAATGAATTATCTAGCATGCAAACAAATTTACCGTTGCGATCTTGAATCAACCCTTTTTGTTGTTCCATACATTCCATATTTTTGTCAATGATGACCCTGTGAGAAGTAGGATCCCACACACAACATCCATTTATACCACCATCATAACTTGTAGAGATATAAAACAAGCAGGAATTCAAAAACAAAGATTTTAAGTCTGGAAATGATTTGCCACTTACCAATACTTGCAATTCTTTCTTGTTCTTATGACCTTGATGCTTCTGCCATAAAAAAGAAGATACATCTGTCACTTCAGATGCTACTTCAGTACTTCCTTCCATCTTATAAAGGTTATCAACCTTTGTTTCCTTCATCACTACTAAATTCCCTTTCGACAATTTGAGAGCTCCACCTTGACCTGTATACTTATATCCACATGAATACAACACTCCTAATGAAATCAAATTTGATTTAAGCTTAGGTACATATCTAACATCCGTTAATTCCCTAACAATACCATCGAACATCCTGATTCTAATACTTCCAACCCCAATGTTGTTACAACGAATACCATTTCCCATAAACACTACACCCTCATCAACAGATTGGTAAGAAATGAACCAATTTCTATGTGAGCACATGTGGTGGGAGGCACCTAAATCTAATTTCCATTCTTCTTGATATTGTAAATTACTAGAAATAGATAAAACTTGACCAATTATACCTGAATTTGTTACAACCAAATTTGCTTCCTTCGTAGAATTTTCCTCAGATTTCTTTCTCTTCCAACAATCTTTCTTCAGGTGTCCTATTTTTCCACAGTACCAACATTTTTATTTACCCTTTTTATGTCTTGAATTAGATAAAAAAGAACTTCTCTCATTCTTCTATGTGGTTCGACCTCTGATCAACATCACCTCTGAATTCAAGGTTTCTTTACTAGATTTTCTCCTCATTTCCTCAGCCAACAAAGCTCCCACAATAGAGTCATAATCTAAAACTTCTATTGAGATAAAGCTAATAGAGGTGACTAGATTATCCCAAGACTCAGGCAACTAACACAATAGTGTAATAGCCTTATCCTCATCTTTGAATTTAACTTCCATCTAGTCAAATGAACTATAAGGGTATTGAAGGTATTTAAATGTTCAACAACTTTTGTACCTTCTTTCATTCGCAAACAGTACAGTTGTCTCTTCAAGTAGATTTTGCTCGTCAAGGATTTCATCATATATAGACTTTCCAACTTCGTCCACAACCCAACTGTTGTCTTCTCCAAGACAATATTGAATAGAACATCATTGACCAAACATAGGCATATGGCACTCAGTGCTCTCACATCCATCTCATCCTAGTCATCATCTAGTATGGTCACGGGTTATTTTATTTTCCCAAAAGTACCTTCACCATGCCTTGTTGCATGAGCAGATCGTGCATCTTAACCCTCCAGATATCAAAATTGTTCTTGCCATTGAATTTCTCAATTTCGAACTTAGCACTCTGCGTCTTTTCCATTAGAGGAAACATAAAGAATAAACACCACTACTTGTAATATCCAAGGCCCTTTCAAAAAATATGTGGAGGAATAATGGTTTAATCTTTACAAGGTTTAATTAAAACATTTAATGAAAAACCTTTCCTTTTATTTAAAAAATAAAAATAAAAGTCACATTTTTTTTAAATACACCTTTATTTTAATCCCTCCACCTTTTTAATTGATTATAAACTTTCAACTCACAACTCTTCAACTTTATATAAAAAATTCAACCTTTCCTTTCAACGAACCATATGTTAACTTCTTTAAAAATTAATATACGAATGCAGTCGGACCATGCCTTAATTTTTTTTTTCAACTCCAAACAAAAACAAACATACGTTTCCCTCATAAAAATTTAAAAAAAGTTTGTCGCACCTCACGACATAGCTAACCTGAGTTCTTCAAAGGGGTCGTTGCACCTCCCATGTTTCTAGCCTATGGAAACGTGGAAACAATACCTATGGAGTCGTCGCACCTCCCATTATGGGTGGCCTGAAGAAATTTAGAAAATTTACCCATGCCTGAAGTGTGCACTAGTGGCCGTTGCGACCTTCGAGAGGAGAGACCTGTGGAAATTTGGAGATTGACGCGCCATCTCCACTTGTTTTCTATCACCACTAATTCAAAAAATTGATATTTACTCGTCTCATGGATCTCCAACAGGAAATGCTTTGATACCACTTATTATAATTTGCAAATGCGGAAACAAAAATATCATAATTCAAGCACAGAATTAAAACACAGAGATTTAACATGGTTCACCCAAACGTTGGGCTACGTCCACCAAGAAGAGGTATCAGTTGTCTTATTATTCGAATCAATGAGATTACATCAGCTCACTCACACTCAGTCATTTGCCTCTACAGGCTTACATGAATTTATACATTCACACAAGAAATTGATTATTAAATGCAATACCTATCCATATTCTAGCTTGGTCTATTTGGTTGTAACCAACACAGAATAATAAGATCAAAAAACTGTTCTTGGTAATTTGTTGTCACCAAATCCCAACATATACACCCTTCTTTTATCACAATTACATATAAACTTAGGGCTTGAGTATAGTCCTTTATTCCTTTTGTTTAAGCTCCCATATCATCCTTTTGTAAAAAATCATATGTGAAATAATCAATTCATGTTTAATGCATAATCGCAAAACCTGTAAAAGTGATCCTTTTATCCATAGTACAACCATAATTTACGAGTAACCATCAAAACCATCTAGCCATGCAACAATTAACCAACCATCTTATGTTTTCATAATGATTAAAACCATGACTCTAATCATCCACTGTAGAATATTGTGTTGGCATCATTATTTTTATCACATATAGTTGTCAAGGGTAGTAGGTTGTCCAAGTTTGCAGCCTGCACAAGAAGAGTCAAAGCGCAATGTTCAGAGAAGTCCCGGAAGGCCCAAAGTGGCCAAATTCGTGAAGTGCCTGAAGTCCCAAATTGAATCCGAGTCGTTGATCAAAAAGATCCATGTGTCAATAGATTGATAGCTCCAGGTAAAAGCACATGAAACAGTAAGCGAGATTTGAGCTTTGTTTTTCCCAGAGCCCAGAGACCGAAAGTGGATATCGACAGTCCAAATCCAAAATTCCATGGGTCATTAGTGTTTTCACTCCAGGATTTTTACTTCAGTATTTTTATAAAATGAGAAAAGCACCGAAGTCCCAAAGGTCCGAAGTCTTGAAGCCCGAAATCAACAGGAGTCATCCGATTCAGAGGGATGCGTGGCACCAGATACGAGAATTTGTGGTTTCATGAATCAGAGGTTTTAGCATGGAGCACGACGTAAGTTTTCAAAGGATGAAATCCCGAAATCACTTTCGATATGAGCACCAATTTATGGCTCGAGGTCGCATGAAGGATGGAGCGATGGAGAGGAGCTGTGATGAAGGCCGAAAGAACTCGTATTTGGTCACAAAAGAATATCTGCTTGGCCTCGAGACATCATGATTGACTCAAAGAAGTCATGGGCATCGCCTGGAACATTCATGGGTGTTAGGATTTGTCTTGATCCCTATGAAGGTATTTATTGAAAATGGGGGCAGTGGTTGAGACCTCGTCTCACCCCATAAATGGAATGCGTGGATAGAAGGGTCATGGGGGCCGATTGTCAATCCAAACTTTCCCAAGGAACAAATTTTCCTGCAAAGCACATAAATAAGTTGGGCTCGCGTCTGACATGAGAAGGCCTGTACATGCTAACAGAGTAGGTGTCGACTGGAAACATTGAATGCAGGGGTCTGATCACATTCCTAGTAGTTGCAACATTTTTAGTATATATAAGAAGTTTTGATATTTTTTTAAGGTCGAATGGTTGAGATAGGCTCCCGACTATTGTAATATTTTTATGAAGAACACTGGTTCTCTAGTTATGTATTTGATTTTGAGACATCTTGGTTAATCTAGGTCAGCTTTCTTACTCCATCTTATTTTCCTTTGATACTGAGAGAGTTCATGATTGACTGATTCACATGGATTGTTATGACTGCATTATGATGAATATTATATTATAGTGTTGTTATAATTTCTTTCAATTTCTTTGAGATTTGAATTCAAGAGGATCTTGAATTTAAGTTTTTCCTCCTTAGGCTGTTGAAAGACCTGATGTCCACAACAGACTTCTACACTCTCCTCACCAAAGTATTCCCTCTATTCACCCTTACTCCAACTTACTAACTATTGGCACAGGGGCAGACCCAGGGTTCAACGCTTCAAAAACGCACCAACAAAACCCTAACTACCATCCTTTTCGGCAACACCTGAGAAGCAGATAAAGTCTCACCCAAGGTAGAGGCAGGGGGGGTTGCAGGACTCAAGTGTCTAAAACCTAGCTAGGGCACAGATATGTGATTACAATACTTAATAGAGCACTTAGTAGTTAACATTCATTAGCATTTAATCCTTATTCACATCATAGGTAAAACCCGAATTACAGAGCAATGCAATATTCAACAAGATCTAACACATCCAAGCACCTAGCACATAGAGACATATTAGATCTAGAATTCATTCATATTACTAAGCACTAAGCTACTATATCAGATGCATCTAACATACATAAAGATGACAACACTAAGAATAAATCACACCAATAACATAAAGAAATCATAACACATGATATATGTTGTTCACCCCCAGCGTGGGGCTACGTCCACCAACTCTTCTTCTTCTTTATTATATTATTTCAATTTTCTTACATGCACAAAGCCACAAAACTAACTCCGCATAGGACATGATATATGCATGCACCTTGCCAAATCCTTCTTCCCTGAGCTTAGCACAACACAAAGCCTCTTTACAATCACTTGAACTCATATCTGAAAGTTCTCAACACACAGTATGCACAAAGCTAACTCGATCATGTAGATCAATTACTTACATTCCTTGCACTTAGTATGATATCACTCCCTAATTACATCGCCTAGACTTCTATTTATACATTACAAGTGGGGCCTAAACATGGGTAATACCCATGGACTGACATCCTATACCTGTTACATAAACCCTAAACCCAAAACACCTGCAAAAGGGGGCGAGATCCCACTATCTCCACTTCGCCTGGCACTCCATCTTCGACAACCTGTCGAAGTCCCCAAAATTTCTCAAACATGAGCAACATCTCCAAAAAACCTGGTCAAGGTCCAACATGCCCCCAACACTCACACGTGACTTGTCCCAAGTCACTTTGATCTGGGTCACTCTACCTTGAATGCCTCGAGCTTAGTTCGAGCTACCTCGACCTGCTGCATCGCCAGAGCCTCCTACTCGAAAAAATCTTGAATAAATTTCTCAGTCACTGGTCCTTCCAAGCTTTGTTCTACCATGGTGACTACTTGTTCTAGTTGTGCACCTTGTCCTTCAATCTCCTCAAAAAGTGTGCAAGCTTCATCCTGCACTAGCTGGAGCCTTTAGGTCACTTCCATGACTTTACTTTGGATGGCATGGACCCATTGGTGAACCGTGCATTGTTCCTGTGACCTTTTCATCCTCTCTACTGGTGATAGTAGCTTCAACTGTGCTTGTACTATTGTTGCTTTTTTCTTTGCCTCCTAGAGCCATGACTCCAATGTCCTTAGTTCAGGGTCCTCTGCAAGGAGGTCATAGGTCTACACACTTCGACTATTGAGTTTCTTGCATTTCAAGGTAAATGCCTTGATTCTCTCGACTGTGCCTTGGGAAATTTCCTCTCTCTCATCTCACACTTCCTGCAGAGTTTGGGCACGACTTTTATTTCCAATTCTTCTATTCGTGCTTGGAGCTGCTGAATGGCTTTAGTGAGCTTCCCCACCTGGCTCTTAGTGGTTTATTCTTCCCTCTGTTCTAAGCTTGTCATAGAGCGAAGTGCTCTGGTGAATACTTCTTTAACTCCCATCTACTCCGTGAGAAACTGTCCTTTCTCCTTCTAGATCTATGCTCTATCCTCTACAAACTTCTCCTGGAGGTCATCTTTTTCTTGTTGCGTAACCTGATGTTGCTCTATGGCTTCCTCTTTTTCTTGCTTTAGAGCCTTGTGGCCTGTTATTTTTCCTCCTGGACACAACAAAGGTGAGCTTCTGTTGAGCCTTCTAGTCTGCGTAGCTAGGCAGGCTCATCTCCTACTTCTATGGTCCCTACTGAAAACGATGCAATAGGCACTATGCGGATTGAATAAAGAGCCTATTGTACTCCTTTAAGGTCCACTTCAATCCTGTCAAACATTGTCTCATGTTTGGCTTCGCTTCTCTACAAGATATCCTCTGAGGTATCTGATACAACGATAATGATAAGTTCGATGTCATCCATCATGAGCACAGTATGGAATGGAGGTTTATTGGTGTTTGACTTCTTCCACGATGAGGGTTTCGTTGGGGAATCCTTTCTTTTCTTGGAGGTTTCTGTCTTTGTAAGGGGATCTTTAGGTAGTGTTACTTCGCCCTTCTACTACTTGTATTCTTCCCCTTTGTCTTCTTTTTTGTCTACTTCATCACTTCCTCCCCCTTCAGGTGAGCCTGATGCTGTCTCCTCTGATGCGCTATGTATTTCATGTACATATTCCTTCTTTTTCTTCCTTCTGCTTCTGGGTGCATCATATTCTTCGTGAGTGACCATAGGGCTTCCGATGAGGTTGGGGTCAGACAATTCTACTTGGTCAACTGGTGCAAGGAAATATGTAGGCCATTCCTTTGTTATTTCTTCCATGTATTCTTCTATGATCTTATAATAACTCTGTAGCTACTCCTTGCTTTCATCTCTACGTGCAGTGATATATATGAAATGCCTATCTACACAGAAATTTGCAAATGGCTTGAACTGATGCAGTGTGTTCGGAGTCATGTGAGGGAAGGATTCAATGGCCCTCTTCAGCTGCAAGTTATAGGTGTGGAACACTTCATTTGACTTCCATTGTTTATCCATGTCACTTGAATACCATAGTCTAGTGAACTTCGTAGCTAGTGGTTCAGACGACTCAATTTCAGGGAAGGTCGCTCCTTTCGACAACTCCCAAGCAATGAAGGAAATGAGAATCAACAACCAATTGAAATGAAAATCATAGGCCTGATCCTAATCTTCACGACAGTCTTTCTCTAACTGGTTGACAAGGTATCTCGCCCAATTCATTTGCATCCCTTCAATGCATTTTACTGCAAGGTCGACGACAAACCTCGTGACCTACGTTGGCCTATTATTCATGACGAGCTTACCAATGATCAAGTGGAAAGCTAAGAACACTGTGCCATTTAGGATGGAGGCTACATTATATCCTCGCTTCCCCTTCTCCACATCATCATAGCTGTCTTTTATTGTCTGCGCCCAGGCATGATATGCAGCCTTCCCTGGGTAAAAATCCTATGGGTCTGGTCCTTGCATGCTTAACTTGGTGATCCAGTGGATCAACACCAGATCTACTGTGATGCACCTGTCTAACCATAGGTAAACACCATGGAAGCACAACAATAGGATTTTAACGCACACGTTAACCTCTTAGTGTCTTCTGAAGTGTGGTAACTTCATCACATTGAGGATCATGTACCTCCCGATGTCCATGGTCCACGACTGGGGGAATATCTTCAACTTCTTCCCCATTTTCTTGGTCAAATACTTATGAGGTGTGAGCATGCCGTAGTTCTTGTGATCTCCCAAGTTATAGTCATTGATATTCAACGTCAGAATCCTTTCCAAATTCGGTTTGACTGCACGTATCCCCTTCGGGAGGTACTCAGTAATCAATGTGTAGTCAAAGTCCCTTGGGACAATGTCACGACTCACCGCACCATCCAGAGGTGGGATGTAGTTGGGCAGGACCAAAAAAATGAGATTCACATTCACCAAGTCATCACGGTGCTTAGTTTGTTTCTCTATCATAGTTCGGGAGGGCCCAGATCGACGTGCAGTTGATGGGGATTCTTGCACTCCTTTTGTCGACGAAGCTTGTGCTCCTATGGACATGAAATTCTCATCTATGAGGTATATGAGAATCTCTTCAAGGGATTTCTCTACTACACTAAGGTCACCCTACATACATGCTCGAGATATGATATCTCAGGTTGGTGAACAAGTAATCAAGGTAGCAGAACGAATGGCAAGGTTTCAATAAGCACTGAGCGAAATCAACTAGTTCTTTGTGGTCTTGGATAATCGTGATTGGAAAAAGTGTTCACGGTGCAACGCTCGATGGGATAAATAGAAAATGTCATAACATACTCCTCCAATGGGTAGGAATGCCTCAATCAATGCAATTCCATCCATTATGGTGCGGTTCAACAGTCCAATGGAGAATGTTCAAGCAATAACTGTGTTTCTAGCCATTCTGGAGCATCATTCTAATGATCGAGACGCCTCCAATGGTCATATCTCTTTGCCATGGAGAAGTGCCAGTCGGTGATGTTCTGCTATTCCGATGAGGTTCAAGTTCTGCAAAATTTCCTTGTGTGAAGTCTTCTCTGGAACCTCCTGCAATTTTTCTAGCTTTGCTTTCTTCCTTGTGATTTGAGTCACTAGGTTCCTCTTTCCATTTTGATTCTTTCTTGCTCTTAGCATAGTAACTTCGCACTGCTGAGGATATTTCATAATATTTGAGGGTAATACTTCTCTTCTTACTATTTCTAAAGTAGGTTCTCTACTCTCCTGCATAGATAAGTTCTTAAAGTCTTCCTGCGTCCTTTCAACTTCGACAGCTAGGTCTCTGGCCCTCAGTTGCTTTGACATTTCCTCCTTTTCTTCTATTAAGTGCACTATTCTCCTAGACATGAAATCCTTTAAGTCTTTCTTTTTCTGTTTTATAGCTTCCTCTTCTTCTTTCCTTCAGATCTGATCTCTCTCAATCCAAGTATTTCCTAACAAAAGTGCAAAAGGAGCATTGTTCTCAACAAACTTAATGACCTCGAATTCTTCTTTTGTCAATGTTCCATGGGCTACCATAGGTACATGGGCAATTATTCCACATAGGGTTATCATCTTTCCTTTAAACAAGCCTATCCCTCCTAATGAAGGAACCATAGCATGCTTTCCTAAAATTTCCCAAGTTCTTTCTATCATAATGTTAACCTGTGTTTCTACATCCAATACACAGCCTATGTCGAAGTATCATATTCTTGTTTCTATGCACTCTTTCTCTTTTAAGGTCTTTGATAAACTAATGTCTCTGTGATCATTCAATGTTTCTTTTATCTTCAATAATATAGTCTCGGATTCTTTCTGGTTCTTGAGCATATTCTTAGTCTCTTGGCCTTCCTCACAGTTTTATTGTCTCATGTTTATCTTTTCAACTTTAGCAATCATTCTAGGGCAATCTAAAACTTCATGTCTGGTAGCCTTACAACAAAGGCAAATAGGACCTCGATCAGGGCATTCCTTAACAAGATGTCCCAATATTCTGCAACTATAACAAAGAGTCAGTCCTCTCTTTTTCTTAAATGATCCCCATCCCTTCTTGTACTGCGCACTGGGATCACAGTGATGGACCTGCAAAAAATTCTTTCTAGGATCCTGCATCCACTTGATAGTCCAACAATTATTTATATGCATAGGGATAACATATCTTTCATTATTTCTTTCAGATCTATTCATATCAAATCTTCTTTCTTCTAGTTGTTCCTTAGTTTTCAGACTAGGACCGAATCTATCAAACATACCTAGATCCATTCTTTCAAAGAAAACATTTCCACTTATCTTACCTTTATCAGAGCACAAAGATTTAAGATCTTACCTCTTTTCTTCAGATCATACTTCTCTTCTTAGCACGGAGCTTCACAAGTCGAGTAGAATACTGCGCACTACAACAACAGATCAACATATAAAGCCTTCTTCTTTTCTTCAGTTCCCAACAATCATAGTTTCAGGTCCCAGCAACAGAACCATTTGTTGGCACAGGGGCAGACCTAGGTTTCTACGCTTCAACAATGCACCAACAAAACTCTAACTACCAGACCTTTCGACAACACCTGTGAAGAAGATGAAGTCTCACCTGAGGTAGAGGTAGGGGGGGTTGCAAGACTCAAGTGTATACAACCTAGATGGGACACAGATCTATGATTACAATACTTAACATAGAACTTAGCAGTTAACATTCATTAGCATTTAATCCTTATTCACATCGTAGGTAAAACCTGAATTACAGAGCAACGCAATATTCAACAAGATCTAACGCATCCAAGAACTTAGCACATAGAGATAGATCAGATCTATCATTCATTCATATTACTAAGCACTAAGCTACTATATCAGATGCATCTAACATACATAAATATGACAACACTAAGCATAAATCACACTAATAATAGAAAGCAACGATAACACAGGATATACATGGTTCACCCCCAACATGGGGCTACGTCCACCAACTCTTTTTCTTCTTTATTATCTTATTTCAATATTTTTACATGCACAGAGCCACAAAACCAACTCCGAATAGGACAGGAGATCTGCATGAACCTTGACAGATCCTCCTTCCCTGAGCTTGGCATAACACAAAGCCTCTTTACAATCACTTGCACTCGACTCTGCAAGTTCTCAACACACAGTATGCATAGATCTAACTCAATCATGTAGATCAACTACTTACATTGCTTGCACTTAGCATGATATCACTCCCTACTTACATTGCCTAGCCTTCTATTTATACATTATAAGTGGGGACTAGACATGGGTAAGACCCATGGGCTGACATCCCATACCTGTTACATAAACCCTAAACCCAAAAAGTCCACAAAACGGGGCGAGATCCCACGATCTCCACTTCGTCTGGTGCTCCATTTTCGATAGCCTTTCGAAGTCTCAAAAATTGATCAAACATGACCAACATTTCCACAAAACTTGGTCAAGGGCCATCACTAACTGAAGTTGATTCCAGACCTCAATTGCTTATGCATACTAGTCCATATTTCTAAGTTAGAACGTTATTATCATTGAGTCCTCTCCATTTGATCACCTAAAACTCATTTACATTTACTATATGAACTGATGGGTATTGGGCTTACCTTCTATGCAATCTGAGGGTGACTTCTAGTGCTAACATTTCTGGCGCCATTGTCGGGGAACGAATTGGAGACATTTCCCTGGCGTAGAATGACAAAGATCTTATAATTCTGAAGGTGCATCAGACATCAGAACCATTGAAGATTGAAACTTGCACCTGGTGACTCCACTATCAAAGGCTCCACTGGGGAGGATCCTGTTGATAGAAATATGACCATACTGAAGGGGAAGACTAGGTATTAGTTTATGAGCTGTATTCATGAAATCATATTCTTGTTTATCAACTCATTTCTCTCTTTCCCTTCACATATAAATAGGATTATCCTCTGTTTTGTCTATTCAAATGATAATAGGCCTTCCTTTATTTATAGATCCTTGGAAGAAGAAAACATTCCCTCTTCTTGTGTTGTAGATACTGTTATCACACTAAGTTGACTTGGGTCTCTTAGTTTGTTTTTGTTAAAAAAGAAAAATTAAAAAAACCTTAGATTCTTATTTTCGCTTTAAAATGAATTTCTCATCCATTAAATGTTAATTATGATAGGACCCCTTAGGATGACTAAACCTTTGATTCATAGCTCATGTGTCGATCCACAATTCAATTTTTGATCCTTAAACCCTTATGAGCTCATGATCTATTCTTTTTGTCCCCTCTCGTGATTCATCCCTATGTTGATACCTCCCATGACCAGGCTGATGTGACACACCTCTCTCATCACTCATGACCTCGCATGCATACCTCATCATCCCCACTCACCTGTCCAATCATTTTTTGATTTGGAGAATGATGCCCACTCAGAAGGCATTTCCATAGTGCCTATCATGATTATCATGCACCCACTCCAAGTCATGATTGCCACAACTGATACCTTAACCCTTGTTTTCAGTGCTTGAAGTCAGTGGAAATGCTTTCAAAATATCTTGCATTTATGATCCTTGGTAACGGTTTCTAAATTTGAAAAGTTCAACAGTGATGCACTGTGTAAGTTTGCCAGTTCAATTCAAACGATCGCTTGTCCACTAAATCCGATGCTGTGAGATATTTCAGGGCCGAAGTTTCCTCAATCTCACCCTAATTTCACGCTGAGGATCTCAACAGTTGTCGACTTCACAGGTATATTGTGCAACCTCCTTCGCATATTAATTTTCATAGGAGATTTGTGCTCGAGTTTTGGTTTGCTAAGCTTGCAGGGTAGTATGGGAGCCATATTTTCATTCCTGTAAACATCTTCGCTCGTATCCATAGTCTGATTATTGTGTTTAGTCATAGCCTTTGAAAGTCACAGGCCTGAAATATCCCATCCTCTGTGTATGCGTTGCACTACGTAGAGGCACTTCTCAAACTTCTCTGATTATCCTTGGCTTATTTTCATCCTGTATGAAGAGTCAATTCATAATTACTTCCTCATAGTCTACACTTTGAAAACCTGTATGAGCCTGAAAGTCCATTTCTCATAGCCAAGTTCATTTTCTAAGCACTGTTAATTTGGAGGGCCATCCTTGTGCTTTTGAGACTTAAATTGAAGTTTTCTGGTCAATAGCATCCCTTACAGCCTCTTAAGAACCCTCTTTCTGAGTCATGGAGACCCCTCAGTCGAAGAAAGCACACAAAGGTGGTAAGATAGTTCAAACAGAACCTGTGGAAATTCATCTTTTTGACATAGAACCCATGGCAAGGGAAATGTTTCGAAGAGCAGGATGCCTCTCTTTTTTCCAAAACATGCAAAGAGGCCACTCAGAAGTAGAAAAACAATTTGCACTAAATTTTGATGGCAAGAAAACCAGAGTTGGAGATTTTGAATTTGAGGTGACTGAAGACTCCATCTCAGCTGCAAAAGGGATTCCCATTTCAGGAGAATATTGGTTCAAGGCCATGGTATTGAGTTCACCTTTCGTTAAAGATATTTTCAAGCCTGAATACCAAGCCAATTATTTATCTAAGAATGTGCCAAGGAACCAATTGATTGACCAGTTTGACAGAATGTTGAAAATCATACAGAGATATTTTAGTTGTGAAGGGAGATTTAACACCCTGTACCATTACCACATAAGGTTGTTGTTGCATTTTACTGGTAAGGTTTATATGAATATTCCATATTACCTGCTGAGAAGTATAGGTAAAATGGCAGATAGGGTGCAAGCCAAATCCAAGGATGTGGAATCCAGTCTTTTCCACTCTGGACTTATTAGGATGCTTCTCTCTAAAGAGTTGGGAAAGAAAGAAATCTCCTGGGAGAATTTTTTGGTCTCTTCTCACTTTAAGTTGGACCCAACACCTACCCCGAAATCACAAATTGCAGGCTCTTCATCACCTACCAGTACTAAAAGAGGAATAAACAAGAAGAGAAAGGGTAGAGCCCATGTTTCAGAGATCAATAAGTAGGTCAGAGAAGCTAAGGAGGAGGTATGTTCTTCCCCACATAGAGATTTCTCACCACCACCTCCACTAGGGTTAGAAGAAGTTCCATCTTCTACCAAGGTGACATCAAAAAAAGGGAAGAAGCTTCTCTTTCCCTCTCCTTATCCAACAACTAAAATCAAAGGTAAAATACCTTTCACTAGGTCATCAATTCCTAAGGGGGATTTCAAAGGATAGCCTTTACAAGAAACCCTTGTACAGAAAATCAAGGGTAAAGGTACCAAAATATCTTTGGAGTGGGAAGATGAAATCCCTGTGAAGGATTGTAAAAAACCTATGAAAAATAAAGAAAAGGTTGTTGTACAAGAGAAGATGCATAAAGGAACAAGTTTTGAGAAGACTGACGAAACATGCAAGGAAACTCTTGTACAGATGGAAGAAAAGGATAAGAAGAAGCCTGTTGAGACTGCACATGTCCCCAACCCCCTTGGTAGCCAGACCTACAAAAGAATTATTAAGCAGCTCAGGGATGCAAGGAGAGAAATAACTCATCTCAAAGCAGAAGACATGGTCCACTTGGCTTAGATAAATGAGCTCATGACTGGCTACAACCATACCCTGGACTTCGCAAGGTTCACACTGAGAAAGGCTCTGCCTCTTCATAAATAGCTGAAGAATCTTTACAGACAGAACAAGGGTCTCCAGGCTCAAAACAGGAAGCTAAAGGCAGAACTAAAGCATTTCCAATATGAAGTAACCCAAAATAATTTGCAAGTGTTGGTTGAGGCTGCCATTGAATATGAAAAACCAGTAGCTAAGGAAAGCACAACTATACTGAAGGAGCCTACCAGTGTTAAGAAGAAGAAGTCCACTGAGTTAGTTGAAGACACTCTTTCCACCAGGAAGAGTGTGAGGCTGAGTTTTAAAATGACAAAGTAGATGGTAGTGGTAAACCCCATTTTAAAAGTTTTTCCTTCTTGGGAAGGTTAACTGATATGCACATATTACGTTTTTCCACCTATATAGGCTTCTAGGTGTTTAGCTATATGAATTTTGGAATTTTTTCCAAGTACCAGTTTCACTCATTGGTAAAAGCACCTAAGTAAATTGATTTGTCATCATGGAAGGACACAAACATCTCTACACACGTTCAGGAGTCAAAGACGTTTCATTTTGGCATAGCCACCCAAACCCTTATGCAGACACAACGTAGGTGGTGATGCTTAAAGGTGTTGCGTAATATTTTATAGAATGCAGAATTGTTACACAGGCGCTACCCACAAGTGTTGCATAATATCTTACAAAGAGAAGGTTTACACACAGGTGCTACTCAATTTTGCAAAGCGGACAAATGTAGTCATAGACATGCAGCACAGGGGCGCTACCCACAAGCTCTACCTTCTCTCCTTGTTCCATTCTAGGGGGCTCTACACAGAATTTCTACCCAAGGGAGTAGCCAACAAACACTAGGGATCTAGGAAGACTAAGCCAACAGTTTTGGATAAGTTAATAATGGAATAAATGACAGAAGTAGTAGTTGGCATGCAAGGGAAAACTACAAGCTCCAAAGAGACACATGGAAAAATAGGAGCTGGGCAACAAAAGAGGATCAAAGCAGTTAGAAGCATGATTGGGTTCAGTCACCAACACTTCCCTATTTTATAGCATAGGTTGTTATCTTAGTTGTTAGAATAAATACATGTTCTGAGATTTTTAAGGAAAAGAAGCTAGCTCATACCTCCATTTGTTGCCTCCCTTTCTTATTATAAATAGATAAATGAATTTCTTTAATGGGTTCGGATGGTAGAGCAAGGATCCCAAGAAACTGTAATATTTTTGATAAAGTGATTATGATCTAGTATGTACTGGACTTAAGACTTTTTGACTAATAGAAATCAGCTCCTATTCCAGACTATTTACTTCTAATGCTAAATGTTCATATTTGAATGCTTCATATGGATGACTGTGGTAATGATATGATGAATGTTTGATCATTTTATTGTCATGGTGTTTATTTAGCTCCTTAGTTTCTAA
>JZKD02S1826645.1:257073-273830 GCA_000966675.3 Picea glauca | reverse complement strand
TTTCTAATTTCAAGAAGATCTTGTTTTAAGAAACTTTCTTCCTTTGGGCTTTTGTGGACCTGATGTTTGCAGTAGCTCTTACATTATTCTCATTCAAGTCTTCCTTCTATCCATATTTACTCCCAAAATACTGGTTGAAATTAGCCAAGACCTTATTTGTTGTTACATGTTAGCCCTGTTTCTGAGTGAGGATATTATCATTCTGAGTTTTTCCATTCAACCTTTCAAAAAAAATTCATACTTTCACATATCACCTGATGGGTACTGGGCTTACCTTCCTTGCAATCAGAAGGTGACTCCTGGTGCTAATAGATACCGATCTCATGTCTTCACCTCTGTCTATTCATAAAAGTGATATTTTTATTGCATCTCCTCTTGAAATTGATCACCCTTGTAGCCCTGAGGAGGTTGAAAATAATTCACAGTCTTCTCAAATGTTGTTACCCTCCATTATTCATGTTGATCCTTGCCATCAAATCGTTAATCCTCATGATCAACCAACTTCTTTTAAAATTAAAATTAGAAATAACTTGTTTAAACCTTTAAGGCTACCACATGACCTTCATCCTTATCCTCGTTATTCCTTTGAGTATCTTCCTCGGTTTTCTACAGAGGATCATATTATAGTAGAGAGTCATTTGGAGGCCTTTGAGGGATTTGTCGACCAGTTTGATATTGTTCATGATGATGTTGCCATGAGGTTGTTCTCACAATCCCTGTCTGGAGATGTTGTTGTGTGGTTTAGATGTCTGGACATTGGTTCTATTGGATCCTGGACCGAACTATGCCATGCATTTTTAAAGTGTTGGGGTGAGAGCAAGTCCATTGATCAATATTGGTTTGAGTTTAATGCCTTGAGGAGAGGGGAAGAGGAATCCTTTTCTGTCTTCAAAAGGAGGTTTTACAGTGTTTATCATAGTATGCCTATGGAGATTAGACCCACAAAGACTGTTTCCATGGTGTACTATGTCATGGCTCAACATCCAAAGCTAGTCCTTCTCCCGAGAGAGAGGAAATATTCATCGTTAAGACACCTAATTGAAGATGTTGAAGAAGTTGAAGAGAACATTAGGGCTAGCAAGGGGGTTCATATGCAAGAATATCTTAAAAAATTGCATGTGCCTAAGGAAGAAGACCGTCAGCATGTTTCAGATTCGGAGCAAGAAGATAGTGATTATGAATTAGAAATGGAACAACAAAAAGGAAAAGAGACTGCAGTTTCTGATGATCAAGAGTTTTTTTTGAAGGAGAAAGGAGGTTTTTTATATGCAAGCAGAGAGGCATTTACAGAGGAGCAACCTGGTCTTCTAAAGCAGCCAGGATTCTGTCACACGATTCATGATCCTGTGGCTATATACATGGAATCATATGTTTCATATTTTGAGGATTTCCAAGAGCATACCACAGAGCCTTTTCATTTATACATTGAGAAAAAACATTGTTCGGAAATCCGCTATTACGTGCCTACAGAAGACAAAGAGAAGAGATTTCCCATGGTTCCTGTTTATGATAATTATGATTCTGATCCTTGGGAGAGTCATGAAGAAGAAGAGGGAGAACCAAATGTGTAGTTCATATCCTGCCCAGAGCCTGAAAATGAGAAACCATCACTTGGGATCATTCAACCTGCATCAACCATTCGCTCAACCATGCTTGCCAGAGACATTAGGCCATGTGTGAGAAGTTGTAAGACAGAGCATGTTTTATGTCACTAGCCTAGTGGATTTTTTCATTTTTTCTATGAACCTGTAAGGGAGTACATGGAGTTGCATTTCCTTCATGTCTTGGATCCCCTCAGCTTTATCCTGACTTCAACACTGGGAGGATAGATGAAAAGCGTAATCATTTTGCTGTCACAGTTGCATTGTTTTTATTTGATCAGTGACATAGTAAACAAGTTTGCAACTAGGGAGTTTCTTGAATGGATATGGTGAAAGTTTTATTTCACCTAGCACTTTGTAAAAATCAATTAGTCTAGGAATGTACATAAATAAGCTCCTCGTGGAGCCCATGTATTTTTCTTTTACTTTTAGGATAGTGTGCTTGTCGGCCTTTAATCCTCAGTGGGATGTTTTTTGAGCATGAATCCATAGCCCAATGCATAAGGTGACTGGAACTTCTTGTTCTTGGCAGCTCGCAGGGAGCATGCCATCCCCTGTGGAGCCAAATTTTATCATATATAGTTTTCAAGGACAATAGGTTGTCCAAGTTTACGTCCTGCACAAGAAGTGCCAAAGAGCAGCGTTCACAGCAGTCTCAGAAGGCCCAAAGTGGCCAAAGTCACGAAGTGCTCGAAGTCCCAAAGTGCTCTAAGTCCCGAAGTGAATATAAGTTGTTGATCAGAAAGAACCACGTGTCAATAGATCGACAACTATGAGTAAAAGCGCATGGAAGAGTAAGCGATATTTGAGCTTTGGTTTTCCCAGAGCCTAGAGACCCAAAGTGGATCTTGTCCGTCCAAATCCAAAATGCCACACATCATCAGAGATGTCATTCCGAGATTTTTAATTTGGTAGTTTTAAAATGATAAAAGTGTCGAAGTCCCGAAGGTCTGAAGTACGAAATCAGTAGGAGCCATGCAATTCAGAGGGATGCGTGGCACCAGATATGAGAATTTGTGGTTTCACGAATTAGAGGTTTTAGCATGGAGCATGGCATAAGTTTGCAAAGGATGAAATCCTGAAGCGCCTTTATATATGAGCACCAAGTTATGGCTCAAGGTCGCATGCAAGATGGAGCAATGGAGAGGAGCCACACCAAAGGATGAAAGCGCCTGTATTTTGTCACAGAAGAAGATCTGCTTGGCCTCGAGGCTTCAAGATTGACTTGAAGAAGTCGTGGGCACTGCCTGGAACATTCATGGGTGCCAGGCCTCATCCTGATCCCTATGAAGGTAGTTATTGAAAATGGGGGTGGTGGTTGAGACCTCATCTCACCCCATAAATGGAATGCATGGAGAGAAGGGTTGTGGGGGGTCATTGTCAATCTGAAGCTTCCTGAGGGATGACTTTTCCTGCAAAGAACATAACTAAGTCGGGATCATGTCTGACATAAGAAGGCCTGTACAGGCTGATAGAGTAGGCACTGACTGAAAACATTTAATGCAGGGATCTGATCACATTCCTGGTAGTTGCAACATTTTTAGTATATATAAGTAGTTTTGATATTTTGTTAAGGTCGAGGTTGAGCTAGGCTCCCGACTATTGTAATATTTTTATGAAGAACACTAATTCTCTGGTTATGTATTTGTTTTTGAGGAATATTGGTTAATATAAGTCATCTTTCTTGCTCCATCTTATTTTCCTCTGATACTGAGAGAGTTCATGATTGACTGATTCACATTGATTGTTATGACTATATTATGATGAATATTATATTATAGTGCTATTATAATTTCTTTCAGTTTCTTTGAGATTTGAATTCAAGAGGATCTTGTGTTTAATTTTTTCCTCCTTAGGCTGTTTAAAGAAATAATGTCCACAATAGACCTCTACACTCTCCTCACCAAAGTCTTCCCTTTATTCACCCTTACTCCAACTTACTGACTGAAGTTGATTCCAGACCTCAATTGCTTATGCATGCTAGTCTAGATTTCTGAGTTAGAATGTTATTATCATTGAATCCTCTCCATTTAATCACCTAAAACTCATTTAAATTTACTGTATGAACTGATGGGTACTAGGCTTACCTTCTATGCAATTTGAGGGTGAATTCTAGTGCTAACAATTATAACAACAAACAAAAATATAGTGCAACACATCCATCATAGCACGAGTCTACAAGGGGGTCCCACCTACTAGTTTATTATTATTATTATAAATAAATAATAGAGCTTGGAAATCATTTGCGAGCAGTATTCATCATTGTGATTTTAAGCATCAACACATACTACCAAAGGTAGTGGAAGCATACAAGGATATTACACGTTTTAAAGCAGGATACATCATCTATATAGCCAAGCCAAGAGGGACTCGTATCGGTAGTGGCTGAAGACCAGATACAGGTTCACAGGAGATGAGGTTAGATAGATTATAGAATACTGGGAGGACAAATGGAAAACCCCAGTACCAAAAATGGAGCAACCCGAAAAGGAGACCAAACCAGAGAAGGAGACAGAACCAAATAATGATCCAAAAGAACAAGAAGAAGAACATGAAGGACAAGGCAATGACACATGAGTCACACACAAAATAGTACCGCACCCTAGAGAGAAGAGGAAAGAACATGATAAGAAGAAATCAATACACCAACACAAGAAGAGGAAAGCATTCAAGGAAGTGGCCCCCCATGCCCTAACAAAACATGACCTAGAGAAAATAGGAGATCAAGTAAAGGAAGTGATGATGAATCATTTCAGCACGCAGTGAAGAAACAATAGGAGATACACATGTATGTGCAGGAGAAGATAGCTTCATTGTTTCAACTTTTGGAAGAAACAAAGATAGCACCAGAGAAAAGAGCAGAGGAAGAACAGACGAAGAGTGCCATCAATATGACAAAAGAAATATTAGTGATCTATCACATCGCAAAAGAATTAGGATAACAAAGAGTAATGAATTTATCAACAGGAGCATTAGAGTTCCCCTCGACAGAGATGCAAGAGAAAGCACAAGAATAAAGTCATATTGACTTAATATTGTCGCATTTATTGATGAATGTATTAAAGGGTTTGCAGATAAGTGTTCCATAGGAGATACATTTACACACAAAATTGACGGCTACATAATTGGCCAAAGTGACAAATGATAAGGAAAAATTGCATATAGAATATAACAAAGTTATGATGGAGCGGGATGAGGCTTAAAGGAGAGTAGGAAGGTTGAAAAATATAGTTCAGGAAGTGTACAAAATTTTTCCAAATATACCAATGGAAGTTGATACTCCATTGGAAGAAAAAGTGTCGAATATTAGTGAAGCCATTCAGGGATTCCACACGAAGATAGTAGAATATAAGCATGCACTATGTCAAGCACTCCATCAAAAGAAAGGGATAAAAGAGAGAAGACAATGGCGACAACAATGGAAATTATCAAGAGTTTGGAGGAGGAGTGTGACAAGTTGTATGAAAAAAGAACACAAGTATGGAATTAGCTAACAAAAGAGGCATAGTTGCAAGGAATAGGGCAGAAGTTGCAAGATGCAATGGAGGAGGCGCAAAAGTTTAAAGAGATGATGAGAACTCTGCCACCAACATGAAATATGGTTGCAATCACTGAGAAGGAAGTTTCACTTAGACATAAACCAAATAAGAGCAGAACAAAAGACTTGTGCACATAAGATTGATACGTCATGGGAGGAAGCGTTTCAGGTAACATAGGAAACTACAGCTACAAAAAGCATCGTGAAGTGGGTAGTGTAAGAAAATGCAGAGAAGATGAAGACCCACATTACTGCAAAGACAACAAAGGAAAATTTTCAATAGGAAACAAAAGTAAAATAAAAGGTCGTGACTGTAAGAGAAACATTCCATAAGTTTAATGTGACGTGGAATAAGGCTTGAAGTGGCTCAGGATGAGCCATAGGTGAGTGTTGGGGGCCTATTGGAGTAGGAAGTTATGGGACCAGTTTTGGGAATCACATAGGAGAAAACCGCATGACAAGTCATCTGAGGAGAAGAACATGTGGAACAAAGGAAGAAAATTAGCGCATTATTAGGAGTAGCACACGTGAAAGGATGAAATTAGTTAGAAGTAGTTAGACATTTTGGTACATTTTGTATTGAGATTAGCCCTAATGTAAATGTATAAATATGTATGGATTTTGGGTAGAAATAAAGTTGAAAAATGTTAAATTTTTTAGGGTGACTCCGAGTTTGAGTTGAAGTTTTAAGTTGGAGACTATGTTATGGATGAGTGAGTTATGAGCTAAGTGTGCACTGTATGTGCGAATGACAAGGGAATTGGGTAGAATTGGATTATCATGTATAAGCACAGTGCACACCTTTTGTATGAAATAATGCTGAATAATAATATAAGAAGCCTATCTTTGTGGACGTACCCTAGTTTGGGGTGAACCACATTAAATATGATGTCTTTGTGTATGTTTTTATGTGTTTGTTTATTGTTTTAATTATGCCTCACAATTAATGAATGAATGGTTAATATGAATATGCTACTTGATGGTTCTGTGCACATAATAAATGGTATGATGAATGAATGTTACGTAGACTGGTAAGAATGAATGCCTCACATCTCTTCACGACTGCAAAAACTTAGTTCCTGTAGTCCCCACAGATACCTCGGGTGAGACTTCACCTACTTGTAGGATATGCTGAAAGGGATGCTATCTTTAGGGTTTTGTTGGTTAATTAATTTTGAACCTTGGGTCTGGCCACTGAGCACCAACAACGTCACACATTTAGGAAGATGTTTGACATGTTTAGTGTATTGCTAGTGTTGTGGGTTTGCATCCCCACTCTTTTTCTTGATTTGGGGGTGATATGGCACCCTAGGAGCATGACATCCTAGAAGCATGATGTCCTAGCCTTTGGAGGACTACCTTCACACATGACACCTTGAAGAAGAGTCTTATGGGTTTGCATGCCTTTATTTTGTCATTTCTCATCATATTGTAGCCTATGTGGGCAAAGAGAGAAAAATAATTTGCTAATTAAGAATTGTAACTTTGGTTTTGACCTAAAATTAACGATTTAATTGTAAATGTTGAGAAACATGACTTGGGTTTTCCTCTATAAATAGAGGCAAGTCATTTTCATTTAAAAAATAAATCACTTGTGAGATTTCTCCCTCTTTAAGGAAAATTTCGACCTCTTTATTTTCTCTTGTGCATTGTGGAAAATGCTTGTATTTCACATTTGGAGAAAATTGATTTCTCCTGAGACTTTATCTTGGATGAAAGTGGATGATATTTGGTAAAGAATAGGCTTTAGCATCTATATTCTTGAATTTTGTGAGTATATTTCTGTAATTGCTTATCTTTGTTCAAATATTTTAATTTTTAAACCCTAGGAGAAGTACAAGGCCATACACCCTCCACTAGAGATGTTTCATTGTTTTTCTTGGAGTTGTTCAAGCTTTGCTATAGGAATTAGAACAGTATACACCCCTATTTCAAAAGTCTTGGAGAGGGTTAATCTTCTAGGAATTGAGAGGGATTACACCCAGAGAATATGTTTCCCTAGTTCAATTTAAATCACTAGAACATCTTGAGGAAATGAGGATAGCCTGGTTTTGTAAGGGTTCAAAACCAAGGTTTAAGTTGGCTCTCCATATTGATATTTTAGCTATTATTTGACTCCATTTCCCAAGGATAAATTGTTTTAATTGCATTGGAGAATGTAAATTGTTGCATTAGAATGCATGAAATAAGATCATTTTGAAATTGTTCTAGTTTGGCTTGATTTCACTCATCATAAACTAGTCTTTGTAGCCAAGACGTTTTGGTCAAAGGGGATTTATTTACTACTGTAATTAAATTAATTCTACATCCATTAGGTATGAAGCAAAACACTCTCTTAAAGTTTTATTTCTCTCAATTCTGACTGCTGAAAGTTGCATACAAATATTGGAAACTAATCTAGAAGTTAAGGGATTTTCATTTGAATATTTGTTTTCTGATTTTAATGGTTATAATTTGTTGTTGTAGCAAATGCTTGTTACAAACATACATGGATGTCACAAAATTGTTGATGACACTTCGTTATATCCATTTTAGCTGTCAATGTTTTTTTTGAATATTGAAATGTCATCTACTAATCAAGGTTTTTTGCTTCAATATATTACTTGCTTACTGTGATGGTGATTTATTGCAGTTGTTAACATTTCTTTCTTGCTGATATAAATTACAGTCTACTGCAATTTTTGGGACAATAAGGTTTCTTGTTGTTTCCCTTAGTGTTTGGGGGTTTATTTTCATGATCTTATGTCTTGGGATAGTGGTTCTAACATTTGTTTTGCATGTTATTGATTGAACTCTTTCTTCCCTTTACCAAATTTATCATTATTCAAACCTTAATAAATATCATACTGTGACCTATAAGGGTTTTCCTTTCACCACTTGATTTCCCCCCTCAGTCCCCTTAGGGTCACCCATGACTCCTCCCTTGTGGTGAATTTATTCATCATTAAAAGAGGGGGGGATTTATCTAAGGTGACAATGGGTAGATGCTCCTAAATTGTCACACATTTGTGGGTTGAGGTTCGAATTTCTCAATCTACACCTCAGGTGATAAAATTTTGGCACTATTTTCGGGGAGGATTTTGGATCCTTCCTGAGCCCAAAACGATATTTGGCATGATTTTCCTCAAATCCTTTTACCCAAGCTTGCCTGGTGACTCCATTAAGGGAATTACCCTCTTATTAACTTTCGATGAATTTCATATAAGTTTATATGGTGACTCCATTAATGGAAGATACCTTCTACATCTTCAATGATCCTTGAGCTCATCTAGTGGCTCCATTGAGTCATTTTAGAAAATGGGATTATGGCACCATGGGATTTACATGAAACTTGGGATAAGCCATTTCCCAGAACTTAACGTACCATGAGGAAACTTTTGTAGATGGAAAATAAAAAATTTGTTGATGAAGTTGTTGAGCATATGAGGAATCTTATTAAGGGGTTACTTCAAGAATCTACTGAAAAACAACTTGGTGAAGCACTTCTTACTGAAGAAAAATCCCTTGTGGATAAAGAAATGATTGAAGAACAAATCTATGAAAAATTTTTCCAAGAATATCTCAATGAATTTTCTCGTGTTGAAGGCCTAGATGAGACATCGATGTTTATTTTCCCTCTTGAGGAAGGTGAAGTTGGCAAGCCTTGTGAAGAAGTAATCAGTTCCAATGATGCAGGTAAGTTCATGGAGCATCCCTCTGATATAGTTGAAAATCATATTGATGATTTCATATGTGTCTGGAATCATGGATGGGATATTGGTTATTTTAGTTTTGATGGAGATCCCATCTACGACATCAAGGGAAACTTCCAGATAAATAATGAAGAAATATTTCCTTCGGAAGATTTATTTCCATACATGGATGATCTAGATATTTGTCAACCTAATGATGTTATGATCATAGACCTTTTTCATCCATTAGGGGATGGATTGGTGAAGTATACTTGTGTTTATTTCCAACCATACCTTGGGGATTATCCTTTTGAGGACTCATAACTATTATTTGATGAATATTATCAACCATGTTTGTGCTCGAATGTTGATATACATGAGGATGTGGTAAACTCAAAAAAGTCAGAGATCCATGCCATAAGGCATCAATATTTTTAGCATGAGGAAGTATGCAAGGACTTGCAAACACATATAAAAAATCAACATGTTTTGAATATGTAGAAGGGTTATGTCTCCAAATCTATGTCTATCCCTTGTCTGGTGCCTATTTCTCTAGGAAATCGTAAGTTCTTCTTTGGATCTTTCATCTCCTCTTGGTCTTCAGAAAGAAACGATCATGTGAGTGAGGAAGAAGATGAGCCATTGTCTATATCTGGTATCCCTATTCAAGGATGGATGGATCAAGCTTACGATTATTGTTTCCAACATGATTGTTTCCCTCCCACCCACCTCCATGAGTTTATTCCTATGATTGATCACATGCTTATTTATGCTATGATTATTGTGTACTTGAATTATCTTTGTTGCATCACATGATTAAGCACAGGGGGAGATACCTTGATGAGAATAGAAATTGGTTGCACTGGTTGTACAATTTCACTTGATATATTTAGAAACCTAATTTCTGTGAGCCTCGAGCCCCAAGTAGGTAGGTAGGTCATTTTCATTTATACTATATCTTGCATATTCATGTTATGTTAGAGTAGCTTCATTTGCTTTCATTTTGCATATATGATGTGATTTACATATTGATTTTCTTGCATCTATTCATAATTTTTGTGATACATCTATGTGAATCCAGTATTCATGATTACATATTAGTTAGAAGTTTTTGAAAAATGCAATTCTTTTATTTTTTAAGAAATCTTATAGTTGTCAATTTTGAATTTTTGAAGTTTTTCTTATATGAATAAAAGGGTGAGTTCACCACCCTTTGGTGCTCTAATGTTTTATTTAAGTGTGTGTAGGAACAGGTCATACTGGAATATTGTTGAGGTTCTCATGCGCTCTATGACAAGCACATGTCCCCATGTAGGATCTAGATGTTACCCCCTAGCCTAGGGGTAGCTAAGGATATAATGTCTCGATGCCCACAGGTAGAAGACATGGAGTTTCGAGAACCATATGACTGATAGAGCCCACATTGAGAAGATAGAGCCCCTCCTTTCCACCATACATCACCACCCATTTTCAGCAGAATAACAACATCTACCACACCAGCTTGACCCCCATAAGACAACAAATCTTGCTTCATGAGGTAACAATTCCAGTCTCATGGTAAGTGCCACTTTAATATTGGAATCATTTGAGAATTTTGCAAAGAGTCCTTTCTTAATTATGAAACGGTTTTTTGGAAATTATATCTTTTTCCTAATTTCACCTTGGTGGTTGCCATCATATCCTAGTAAGTTGGTCACCCTAGGGAAAAGGATTTCTACTAGGGGTGTCTCCTTGAAGGGTCATCATACCATTCCCACTCATACTTAACACTTTCCACACTTCTTTCCCTCCCTTTCCTCATCTTTTGGGTTTTCAGGTTCATTGACCCCAATAAGGGTTTGTACCTCATTTCATGGGAAGAAGGGGCTAAAGGCCCAGAGGTGTTTCAACTAGCACTATGAAAATAAAAAGTCATAGTATATCCTTCTAGATGCTCAACCTAAGGTCCCGAGATTCATGAACCACTTTTCGATAAAAAAAAATAAAGGACCTTTAAAAGAAAGTATATAAAAATGTCTTACTTGTTGGGGGAATGCATTGCAGTGTTGTTTAATTTCTAGTGCACATAACACTCAATGTGTTCTAACTTCAAGTGGAATTGCAGTGCTCCTTTTCATTCCATTACATATAGCACTGGATGTTTGGATCATAAAAAAGGAAAGAAAAATAAAGGGCACGGAAAAATGATGCATTTCAAATGAAGGGATGTAGCACACCCTCCACAAAGGCACCCATAAATGAGATAATATGAACCCTTGATATATCAGGAACCCCATGCCCAAGAGTCTTTCCCATCCACCTCATATTCACTACATGAGCTAGAGAGGTTCTTCTTAGGAAATATTCCTTGACTTCATGATTGGCCTACCCAATAGGGCACCATGATACCCCTCCCATACCCAAATTTGGAAAAGTTTATAAGGTCTTTGAGCATTTGTTTAATTTGAAAAGGGGGACTTAATACATTTTTTGGGTGTTTATTTTATTAAATTTGGCTTACCTGGAATTATTCATATGACTTGTGGACACTTGGAGGGCATATTTGTTTGACTTTGTAGGTTGTGAAATTCAATCATGAATAGACTAAGCCACTTGGACCTTCATAAGGGAATGGAAGCCCAATGGATGGACGTTGTGCCCCACACATTGCAGGCATAGGATTATGAGTGTTTCACCTTGGATGATGTCTCTAGCACATGAGAAAGGCCTGAAACCATGAATAGGAGATGCAATCACCCTCCTATTCCAAAACGACCCTCTTTTGCAGCGTGACATCACACATTTAGGAGAACGTTTGGCATGTTTAGTGCATTGGTGTTGTTCTAGGGTTGTACCTCCACTCTGTTGCTTGATTTAGGGTTGATGTGGCACCTTAGGAGCATGATTTCCTATCCTTTGGAGGTTTACCTTCACACCTTCCACCTTGGAGAAGAGTCTTATGGGATTGCATGCCATTATTTTGTCAATTTTCAGCATATTGTAGCCAATGTGGGCAAAGAGAGAAAAACAATTTGCTAACTAAGCATTGTAACTTTGGTTTTGATCTAAAATTAAGGATTTGATTGTAAATGTGGAGAAACATGACTTGGGTTTTCCTCTATAAATAGAGACAAGTCATTTTCATCTAAAACATAACTCACTTGTGAGGGTTCTCCCTCTCTAAGGAAAATTTCGGCCTCTTTATTTTCTCTTGTGCATTGTGGAAAAAGGCTTGTCTTTGGAATTTGGAGAAAATTGATTTCTCTTGAGGATTTATCTTGGACAAAAGTGGATGATATTTGGTAAAGAATAGGGTCTAGAATCTATATTCTTGAATTTTGTGAGTATATTTATGCAATTTTTTTTTTCTTTTTTCCAGGATTTTAAATTTTAAACCCTAGGAGAAGTAAAAGGGTGTATACCCTCCACTAGAGATAATTCGATGTTTGTCTTGGAATTTTTCAAGATTTTATATAGGAATTAGAATGACRTACACCCCTATTGAAAAAAGKCTTGGATAGGGTTAATATTTTGGGAAKTAAKAKGGTTTACACCCCTAGAAGWTCTTKCCCTAGTTMAATYTAAATCACTAGAACATMTTGAGGAAAGGAGGACAACCTAGTTTTGTATGGGTTCAAAACCAAGGTTTAAGTTGTCTCTTCCTCTTGATATTTTAGCTATTATTTGACTTCATTTCCCAAGGATAATTTTTTTAATTGCACTGGAGAACGTAAATTGTTGCATTGGAATATGTGAAATAGGATCATTTTGAAATCGCTCTAATTTGGCTTGATTGCACTCATCATAAACTAGTCTCTCTATCCAAGGCATTTTGGTTGAAGGGGATTTATTTACTGTTGTAATTAAATCAATGCTACAACCATTAGGGATGAAGAAAAAAACTCTCTCAAATTTGTCTTTCTCTCAATTCTGACTACTAAAAGTTGCATACAAATATTGGAAACTAATCTAGAAGTTAAGGGATTTTTATTGGAATATTTGTTTTCTAGTTTTAATGGTTAGAATTCATTGTTGTAGAAAACCTTTGTTACAACCATATAGGGCTGTCATAAAATTTCGGATAACACTTGGTTTATATCCCTTTCAACTGTCAACAATATCGTTTGAATATTGACATGTTATCTACTAATCAAGGGATTTTGTTTCAAGATATTACTTGTTGATTTTTATGGTGATTTATTGTAGTCGTTAACATTTCCTTACTGATATAAATTATAGTCTACTACAATTTTTGGGACAACAATGTTTCTTTTTTTTTCCCTTAGTGTTTGGGGGTTTATTTTCATGATCTTGGGTCCTGGGATAGTGGTTTTAATGTTTATTTCGCATGTTATTGATGATAATATTTCTTCCCTTCACCAAAGTCATCATTATTCAAACCCTAAGAATTCTCATACCATGACCTATAGGGGTTTTACTTTCACCTATTTATTTTCCCCCACATTCCCCTAAGGGTCACTCGGGACTCCTCCCTTGTGGTGAATTTATTCATCATTAAAAGAGGGGAGAATTTATGTAAGGTGAACATGGGTAGATGCTCTCCAGTTGTCACACATTTGTGGGTTGAGGTTGGCTTTGATAAAACTAAACCTTATGCAATAATAGGTGCCACATCATACAACATACATGCAAGGGGTCCATGTTGAGGCTGCATCAACAATATTTCATATCGGATACCATAAAGTTGAAGAAGTGGTGTGGTATTGAAGGATCAGGGGCTTGATGAGAACAATGAGCGTCATCTATTGCATTGCAACTAGGCCACATGTCACAAGAATAATGGACCATGTAAGTATCGGTATATCAGATACCAGAAGAATGAAGGTACATGGTTAAAGGCCTAAGGGTCTGATATCTCAGGGGACCGATAATCCCGATGGTGTCGATGTTTGTGGGAACTAGATCGATGACTGATATTTAACCAAAATCCAAATCAGACAGATGTTTTGTGTCAGGGTCATGATGAGAGTTTTAGTGACCAGTGATAGTAAATCTAAAGTGGATATTTAGTCCTAGGACTAATTGAACGACTTCTAGGTGACTGTTGACACAAAAAAGCACAATTGAATTCTGCCCACAAAGAGTTGCAATGCATACACTATAATTATTCTATTACTATATTATATAACTAATAGGTGGGACCCATTGAAGAAATATATTAAGTTGATTTCACTCATTTTATTTAAAAAAGAAATGCATCTTGCAAACAAATGACTTGATTACATTTTGGTATTCTATCCTATCACACATACACGAATGATTTCTTGGATAGTGATTCACGATGCTCCTCATCCTTATATTTCATTAAATATATCGTCACCATGTTTAAAAGGAAAAAAAGGGAAAAGATTCACCACACCATTGCTATGCTACTTACAATTATAAAGTTTTGAAACTTGTTGCTATTATAATCTTGAAACATATTAAAAAGGGTGGTTGAGTTTCATTCAATACACATATAAATAATATAACAATGATGATACCATATTGAGGTTTCAATATTATACTAAGTTCTTGCATACAAGTATGGATGAGGTCGACCTGCAATTAAGTTCATATATGATATGGATATGATATAGCACATTACTTTATTGTTAAGTTGGTATCGTTGGTTGATTAAGCGTTGATACCTTATGTCATTTGTGAATGTGGTATATTAATAGTTTTGGTATATGTTATACTTGCGGGTTCGATAAGCTCTCAATGCATGGTACAAAGCTCAAATTTTGAGTCTGATTTGGTGCTTGAGTAAGTTCCATCGTGCAAAGTTTGATTGGTTATCATGGAGGAGTTGGTAAGTTTTGTTTCTGGCCATCCGATTTTGAAGTGACATGAATTAAAGGAGTGTTAATGCACTCTCCATTGGTTTTCCCTCCTAAGATATACCACCTTTTTTTTTTCTCATTGTCACTTGTGTTATCACTCCAAGAGTCACTCCTAGACTGCAAATTAGAGTAAGCTTGGTAACATAGAAATGTAAATGGATTAAAATGGTTTGAATAGGTGGATCAACAAGATGACAAAGAAAGGGAGAGGGCAACAAAACATCTGCAGAGGCATTCCATTGGGCATGGAGTCATAACATCCTACAGATCAAAGAAAATCAAATTGTATATTAGACAAAGACATATATAATGATGAGTAGAAGCATGGTGAATATGACAAAAGTTAGAACAACCATTTAACAGAGATCCTTTCTGCAATAGATAAATATTTTCTTAAACAATGAACAATGATTTAATGGGAAAGCTACAACAGATCCTCTGTTGTTCACGAATCCATCAATCAATGGCAGATATGATCCTCAAAACCTGCAATATGCTCAAGCAAGAAGATAACAAAGAAGTGTGAAAACAAAGAAGACAATCTGATAACAGCTCTCATGAATCTTTAATGGTAGAAAATTTCATAACAAATAGGTCCTCAGGCTTACAAATGAGCAACTCTAATTGCTCCTACTCTCTCAAGCCTCTCTTGGCTCATGAATCCAACCCATTTCTCTAAGAGATCTCCTTCATTAAATATAAAATAGCATCCAAATAGCCTTATGAGGTCTAATCCCGTCTCCTCCATTGGATTCTAATCCTTGGAGATAGGTGGCAACAATCAAAGAGACAAAAATCCAACAAACTGCTAATTTTCAGGAATTTGTTGGAAGTCATTAATAAATTGTTTCCACCTCATTGCATGAGGCCTTTGATGGAGCTAAATATTAGGTCCAGGTGTCCCTTGAAATCTAACTGATCCTTGAGAATCCATTCAAATCCTCCTTGACAGGTGGCAACCTCCCAACAAGGCTAATATCAAAACCGTGACCGCTACAGGAAATTAGGCAGCGTCGTTGTAAAATAGTTGGTATCACCACTTATATGTCTAATATATCTCAAACCATAACACATTTTAAAAAATTGAGAGATGTTTTTGTTATTTGGAATGTTATGAACAAAAACCTCCTCCAGTTTTCAAAAATACCTTCTCAATTTTTCATAATCCAAGTTTCAAGTTAGTGACTCAAAACTAGTAAAATAACTCTGCACAATTCGTTTTCTGCCATAATTTAGGTAGCAAATTTAGGTAGCGCCTGCCTGTGTGTCTGTTTGAAATTTAGTAGCATAAATCCATGGGTGATTTTTATGCTTGGAACCTTGTGAGAGTGTTTTCAATGCTTTTTCTTGAAACTTGGCACCTTAACCAATCTTGTGCTAACATATAGTCTCCATGGGGGATAGAGTCCTCCCTATGAGGCTCTAAGAACTCTTGTAGTTTTAGTGCCTTATCCTTTGGGCTTGTGGATTCATGCTTTGATGCATCATGTTGAAGACAACATACTTACAACTTATATTACTCTACTTTCAAACAAAAATCAAACACACTTGCTCTTGATGGAGCTTCTTTATGTACAAAACCTAAGCTAACTAACTTTTACAATGGACTAGGTGAAGGAAAACTTCCACCAAAGCCATTCAAGCAACTTGCTGGCATGATTCTTTATAATGCCAATTATTGACAGTATACAAGAGGAATATGAAAATGGTTTGAAAACATTTCCTATATCTCCTCTGACTGTTGCTAACACAATAAAGTTTACAGGTTCCAAAACATTTGAGAAATACAACTCCATATACACCCCTACAGGGTCATGAAAATGGTGAAAAAACACATGGGACTGATAGAATATTTCTTTTTTCACTTCAAATTGTTTATTGTAAACTATGGGTACAAGTGGAAGATGTTGGAAGATTGGTTGTTGTCATTGATGTCAACCCTAGTCATGGGTTTTGGACCGCAAGATTGATGAAGGTATTTGGACATGAAGGAAACTGCACATGCATATACAACACCCATGGATGGATAGTATACATCATGTTGTTTCTAGTGGTATGTGGCACGTCACGTGGATTCTCATGGTTGAGGAGAAATGAATTTTTGAAGATGACAAAGTGAATT
>JZKD02S1826645.1:200571-214566 GCA_000966675.3 Picea glauca | reverse complement strand
CCTCTTCGAGGGGGAAACCTCCTTTTACCCCACTTAAATGTTAAAGTACAAGATGATTCAAAATGAAAATGTCTCCTTGGTATATATAGGAGACTAGGAGGTATAATTACAACTACTGACCTAAAGCCGAAATAAATAAAATAACATTACTAATATAATATGCCCCAATTAAGGGGTAATGAGCCAATATTAGGGCTTAATAGGTTGTGATGCTATTGTAATGTAGGTTTGATTAGAGTGGTATCATGACCAATTTTAGTCAGCTTCCTTGTTATCTTATTCCCTCTCACATTGATTGACTCAGGCATGGAGGATCCAGTCGAGTTGTTGTAGTTGCATGATAATGTAGGTTTGATTATAAAGTTGTTGTGACTGTGTTTCTTGGACATATTTCAGTGTCTGAAGCTTGAGCTCAAGAGTTCTCTTGAGTTTGTGTTTTTCTTCACCAAGATGCTTGAAAGTATAATGCCCATAGCAGTATTGTTTACCCCTCTCACTAAGTCTTCCTTATTCTCACACTTAAACTCAAATCACTGACTGAAGTTAATGAGGTCCTCACTTCCCTGTGCATTACTTGTCCAGTTCTATGTTGAAATCATTCATGTATTGAGTTTTCCCCTTTTGACCTCCACTCACATAAATCAAAAATCCACCAAACACTTCTGATGGGTACTGGGCTTATCCACTCCCAATATGACACCGACTCTAAGTGCTAACATAATGCAACAACATATAGTAAATCCACTTCTACAGATTTCAAAGCAACAGGTTCAGAATACTCTTTCCAATCCCATTATCGAACCTTGGGAAGAAATCATTTAAAACAAGAATAGAACAGGACTTGGATATGACAAGGAATTTACCTTTAATATTCCCGATTATTCAAAACCAATCCAGTTCCAAAGTGTTGGATTCCTTCAAGAAGTTTCAACTTCACATGTTCAAATTCAACATCAAAATGCAAAATATCAACATTGCAATCGAATTGGTCACAAGGAGAATCAATTTTTGTATCTCCATCCTTGCCAGCATTGTGGAAAGCATAACCATTCTTCATACATATGTTCAACACTAAATAAACCTGCAAGATTGAAGATTCACTATGAGTGGATCGATCCTTGTCAGTGGTCATCAACAACCAAGCGATTATATAAGTCTTACCGAAGAATTCAATCTCGATTAAAGACTAATCTTGTAGCACATAATATTTTTGTACCTCACATAAGTGGTCCCCTTATGGCATAGCTTTCAAGCATGGCCCTTACGGGATGAGATAACATGTGGTTGTTTCCACATTCCCACTTTGTGTTATACTCAAATTGAACAAGTATGGTACTCTCTTGAGCATAGAAGGAGGGAGTACAACGATGAAACTCTCATATACCTTAAGGGGGGAAGTTCAAAATTCCAATGACACTAGTTCATGAAACCACTTGTGGTCTCTCCTTTTAGCTCACAAAGGGGAGAATTGATGATGGAATTGGTTGTCAAACTAGAATTTTTGACAACAAATATTCCAGGTGGGCATGAAATTTTCCAAATGGTCAACTGTGGTCTGTAGATGACAGACTTTAGCAGAATTATGGTTCAATAAGTTTAAGTTGAATCATACATAATTGGGATGTTGATTTTGATTTTGAGATCAATGATGTCGACGTTTGGTTCACATAGATGGTCATTCGACCTAGCAGAGGACAAGAGGATCCTTCTGCATTGCAACTTGGCATTTGATTGAGTTTTTAGGCATTTTTAGGGATTTGTCAGACTAGAAGTTGATTCACTTCTCTTGGTTCACTCTCATCGAATTGGAGTTTACATTAAGTGAAAAAAATTCATTCATCCTGGCTCACATGATTACATAGTGATATTTTCCATGATACTACTGATAGTAGAGTGGTGATACTACATGTTCACCAATTAGCATAAGACATTAGATTCTTCTAGCTCAAATACTTGGAAAAATTATCGAATTGACAAGTAATCAGGAAATGTTTAGATATTGTAGTTGTTCACTACCATATCTCAACTCTTTTCCAGTTCATTTTAGATGAACCATTCAACATCCAGATTAGTGGTTTTTCAGGCAGTGCTTCATTGAGGCTCAACTCAGGAGTTTCAGTATGAATACTTGGAATTGATACTAGTTTATGCTTTATTGCTAGTATTATTGATTAGACTTGTGATTGAGGATGGGATTTTTAGCCTATGGCTTACCTTAACCAATCACTAAGTATAATTTTCACCTATATTTGTATTATTCATTTAGGATCTAGAGAAAAATTCTCTATGAGGTAGCATCACCCATTGTATTATAAATATGTAACATTGGTGTGAATACAGAAGAGTTGGATAGTGAGCCTTTTCCATCATCTTGTTGTTCTTGTCTATATTTTATCAAGTTTGATGGTGCAAACTATGCGTTTTGGAGTCGAAGAATGAAAACTTATATACAAGCACAAGGATTCGATGTTTGGCAATCAGTAGTAGATGGATACAAAGCACCTACCACTACCCCGATAGATAGATATGGAAAGAAGCTCAAAGAAAATGATTCAAGGGATAAAAATGCTATCAATAATGGTGTGACTCAAGTTATACATACAGATATTATGCATTGTGATTCCACAAAAGAAATGTGGGATAAATTGAAGACTATCTATGAAGGAGATGAAAAATTTAAGGAAGTTGTTAACGTTGAGTAAATTGTTGGGTTGAAGAAACAATATACAAAGGTAACCTACAAACCAACTTTAAGACTGGAAACTATCCTTTCCAATCTAGAGAGGGCTCTTTCTGAGACTTGATCTCTGATAGACAGGTTTTTTTTAAATGATGGCTAGATTTAGAATTTTGAGATAATTTTCAAGGTTTGCTGACAAAAGATAGTATTTCTAGGGATATGGATTCAAGCCTTAAAAACAAATAAAACAATGCTTGGTAGATAGAAACCCTCAGAGGATCAAAGGCTAAATAAAGTGATGAAATTCAATGTTTAGTTTGACCATGTAGGGTGAAAGAAGAAAAGAAACACACAACAGGATCAAAGCACCACAAAGGATGAATTATGACTTTAGTTGAGAAGATAGACAAAATTTAAATCAGTTAAGTCTAGAGCACCATTAGATGAATTCTGGACCTTTGATTTAAAAAATTTAAACGAAGAAAGGTGCAGATGAAAATAACTACACATGAAATACATACAAAGAAAGAGTATGATCTTCAGATCACCACCATTATAATATTTTTCTTAAGGAATTTAGGACTTATGCATTTGTATTTCTTTAGATTCATAAAATTACATTGAGGATCAAAACGTATATACTTATGCCTGTGTGCCCCCTGTTTTACATCACAATAGTCCATATATATAGAAAACTAAAGCTACACTTAGCTGTTAGGAGTTGAACTACTATCTCCTAGAGTTATGGATCTGGTTGTTTTCAAAGAGAACAACAACCTCTACAAAATTTACCAAAAATAGGAAAACCGATTTGGAAATCATAACCTATCCGAAATATTATTTACAATCATAAATTTTTAAGCAAATCTCAACCTTATGGTTGTGATGAATCATCATCTGTATCGCTAGAAAACACTGTCAACGTTGCACTATAAATTCAGGTTTTTGTTGCACAAATGTTGGTTGTGAAATATGTGCAGTCACTTAGCGCAATAGATCTTCATGCTGAGGCTACTCACATGAATCCAGTTGGAAGCAAATGACTGGATCATTCAGTTTGTTTGTAGCTTCCTTTTACAATCTCACTTGTAGTCGTAAGGCCATGTTTTCCTTTTTTAATGACAAATTTTGCCTCTTTAAACTCCTCACCTGTCTCAACAAAGCCACATTCCTTTTCATTTTTTATTGAGCACCAAAGAGAGTTGCACATGCATCATCAATAGCTAGTCTACATTTCTTGAAATTTTCCATGATCCCTTCCTCTGATATTCGTTTTTCCTCCCCGAGTTTAATGATCTCATCTTGGGCTTATCTTAGTTGTTTTTTCATCCATTTCATATTATTTTCTCCTCTTGTTGGTGAGGTAGGAGATCTTTGATTTGCTTTACTCTATGATGCTTTTGTTTCAGGAATTCTTTCTATTAGCTTCCTCCTCAATTCTTTGTTCTCCTAATATAATTGGGATATAACATGTTGAGATTTATTTAGTTGTTGTTTCACCTCCTTGATATCTGCATCTTCCTCACCCGGTTCCACCTCCTTTTCATCAATATTCTAGGCTTCACATTCAACAAATTTTGTCTAAATTATGGGTATGGGAAACCTCCTGGCAGAGGACATGGTGCACGGTTTATTGGGAGATTGTGTCTCCTTAGTTTCATCAGTGAGTCTTAGTTTGCTTCTTTTCTTTGAGGTTGGTTGACTGAGTGGTGAATTCTCAATTTCTTTTCCTTTTCCCATTTCAACAAATCCTCCTCCTCTCACCTCTGAACTACAAAATTATGATTTCTTAGTAGATAAAGGAATATCTCCTTTAGGGTCTTTGGGAATTTTTTTTGAGATCAAGAAAGAATCCCAATTCTTATTTAAATTTTCAATGTCCTCAACCACCAACATATTTATCAAGGAAAAATGGAATAAGTTATTCTCTGGTTGGTCAACTTTGGCTTGGACAATGTGTGTCATCTTTCCTAGGATTCTACATAAGACGAAAGGTAAGCTTAAATGACTTCACCCTGTAAAATGTATTAGAAGCCTGATGTAGTATTGATGCACCTTGTCAAATCTTCCCTCACAAGTAAAGTACTTCTGGATTATCTTCAGAAGTTTCTCAAAAGGTTCTAGAAGATACTCACTGGGAATGTTGGATCCAATCTTTTGATTTCTATATTCATGTTTGATAAAATCAATATAACATGAAATATCTGATGGCATATCCTTAAACCATTTTTCTCCTTGCATAGGAATCTCTGTCGCAGCTGATATGGTTTCCTCTGACACTTGAAAAATGATCCCTGTAATAGTTGCACTAACACTAGTAAAGTTAAGGGTGAACTTCTTAGTTAGTTGTGCATTATACCCTTGAATATTTTCATAGAATCTTATGAATCTGAATTGTTCAAAGGACACTCTGATCATCGGTTCTGCATTTACTAAATTTAAATCCTATGGTTCAAACCTCACAACTTTCCCGCTTCTTGCATTCTTTCTTTTACTTTGAGGAGTTGTCATGATGTTGATATATGCCAATTTCAAGTGCACAACAATAGATTGTAATAACCTTCACACAACGAAAAGGGGAACAGTAACTTGTGGCAACAAACGAGAGTAATAACCTTTGCGCAATGAATGAGAATAATGACTTTCGCACAGTGTGCAGAAATAGGTAGTAAGAGACAACTCGGTGTAGTAATAAGAAACAACAGACTACTCGACACAGTAACAAGAAACAACGGACAACTCAACGCAGTAGAAAAATTGGCGCAACAGAAGATTCAACGCAACACTGAACAGTAGTAGTCAACTTGGTGCAGTAGAAAAAATGGCGCAGCGGAATATTCGGCACAACATTGAACAATAGTAGTCAACTTGGCGTAGTAGTAGGTAATAATAATTTAGATCAGAAGAAAGAAGGTTGACTGTGTGAAAAACAAGCTTGTTCCAGAAGATAACTTTCAATGGGCTCCAAGGGAAGCTGTTGAACAATTATTGAAAGAAATAGAGGATACACAGTAAAACCAGAGTAACAAATTCACGCAGTGACTAGCAACACACAGTACTTACGTAGAAAAAGGGTTTTGGGGCTTACTGGAAAGCTATTAACAACGCACAAGTATTGAAGGTGATGGAGAAAAGTGAAATATGACCAACATTTATGCTTGAATGGATAAGGAACGAAATTATGAAAAGGAACGAAAAATCCATAGCGACAAGATGTTTTAAGGAAAGTTAAAGATTTGCATAGCGAAATTGCACAGCAGGTACACCCTTGAAGTTTTCAATGGTACAAATGATATGGAGTGCCATGATTATTCCCGTTTCTAACTTCATGATTAGGTAATGCTAAACCATAATATATTTTGACATGACATTCACCCTAACCAATTGATTGGACCTTGGTACATAATTTCCCACTTTTTAACATGACTCAAGACTTAGGAAAGTAGACATTTATGACTTAAACATGATGAACTTTACATTCTTGAATCTTCTAGGGAAACCTTAGTTTTCAAATCATGACATGACTTGAAAACCTTAAACAAACCTCTAACTCTAGTTATGAAAAACATGGTGGTAACAAAAGCTAAACTTCAAATTTTCAGAGCCAAGTTCGAACAATTGAAGATGAATGGAGATGAAAACATCGAAGCCTACTTTCTACGAGTCAACGATATATTAAACAATATCAAAGGTTTGGGAGACGAGATAAAGGAACAGGTCGTTGTTAAAAAGGCATTAAGATCTCTACCAATGATATTTGATTCAAAAATTTCATCGCTAAAAGAAAGAGTGGACCTAGACATAATGACCATGGATGAGTTGCATGGGATACTCACATCTTATAAGATGAGGATAGATAAAGACAATCCAATAATGAAGGAAGCAACATTCAAGGCATCCAAGAAGATGAAGAAGAAAGATAAAAAAAATACAAAGTCAGACTGTAGTTGCAACGATGATTTAGAGGAATATGAAGAGGTGGATAACTTCATCAGATGACTGAATAGAGGAACCGAAAAATACAAAGATATGCTTGCATTGAAATGTTTTAATTGTGATGGTGTTGGTCATTTTTCTAATAAATGTACCTATAAGAAAAACAAAGGTAATGAAGAATATGAACATAAAAATAAAAATCAAATCCAAAAGGGTAGAAGAAACAAAAAGAATTTTTTTAAGAAAAGTATTTTCACCAAGGAAGAAAGTTCTTCATCAGATGAAGATGAAGTCAGTGAGAGTGATACAGAAAGGGTACTATTCATGGCAATATAGGACCCCAATTAATAAGGATCTGAAGAAGAATGTGAAGATTCATAATTCAATTACAGGGAAGAATTGATGTGTGCCATAGAAGATCTAAAGAAGGAAGAGAAGAAAAACATGTCACTCCAGGAAGAACTAACGAAGAAAGAAGAATCTCAGAACTCCAAAGAAGTCAAGAAGACAATCACAAAGCTAATACTCCAGGAAGAAGAAGACAAGAAAATTAAATAAGCACTCGGAGAGAAGTTAGAAGAAAGAGACAGGACCATTGAAGGCTTGGAAGTAGAGATAGTCACTCTAAGAAAATATCTTCAGAAGAAGTAAATGCAGAAAAATAGCGCTAGGATATTGGATAATATCATTAACACTCCAAGACCTTACTATGACATATCTGGATTAGGATACAATTAGACACAGACAGAGAAAGGGTCAATCTCCAAAATGATAGAGAAAGAACAAGAACCAAGAAGCTATGTAGAAGCCATCATAGGTCCCTATAAGAAAGAGGAAAACATGAAGACTCAAGAGGAAGATTACAGAGACACTACACCACCTAGAAGATTCATAAGTCAGTATCAATAACAATCAGCTATAGAAAGACCTCAAGAAGAAGAAGGATTCAGAATAACATCATAATTCAAAAGATATTCCACTCCCAGGTATCAAACTATTTTTCTTAGTTCATGGTATTCATGTCATAATTTTTGGCACAAAGCTATGAATTTTAGAGCCAATACCAAGAACAAAAGCAACGATGAGGGCTATACAAGAAATAGTTATCCAAGAAGATCTCATGTGTTATATTTTTATCTCAGGAGGTACTCTGCATGCTTTGTCTTGTATGTGGATGTTATATTTACACTACCAGTCACTTAACTTTGTAATTTTTTTTATAAAGTTGTTTTAAGTGGTTATTTTATTAAAGTAATTTTTAATAAAGTGTACCTTCTAATTTTAAAGTGACTTCATTTCATAGAGCACTTATGTAATAAAGTGAAATCACTTTAATATTTTAAGTGATTCATTTTGGAGGGAATGGATCATGATCCTTGATCTTGAAAAAGGCAAGATCTAATCTTAGCCTTTGGATTTAGGGTTGGGGAAGGTGAAAAGACACTTTGGAGGGAAAATGTCATTTTCAGATTTATAAAAGAATGCATTGGGTAGTGTGCAAGACACATCGAGTCACATCAGGAGGAGATTGAGAGAGATGTTATGAGTAAGCTTGTGAGAGGAAAGTGATAAGCAAAGAGGGAACATTTTCCAAGGGATCTAGGGCACAAATCCCAATGAAAGATTTTATGTTTTGTGGCTGAGTTATTTTTTTGTTGTTGGAGGTCGTACTGTATGGATCCGTACAGTCTGTACAGCAAGAGGAAAGGGAACAGATTCTGAGACAGTTCTTGGCACATATTTTGAGGCTATTTTGTGCTGATGGGCCATACAAAATAGTCCGTACAATAGATTTTTGGCTCTGTTTTTGAGGAGCTACCATTTCTAGGAGGGTCATAAAACAGTACGGACTTAGCACAAAAATCAAGGAAGATTTTGGTGGGATTGTTTAGGTGTTGTAAGTGATTTCTCTTGGCTGGAAATGTGATTTTGTTGTTGTACCGTACTTTCCTGAAGATGAATAATATCTCTCTCTCTCTCTCTCGTTGGGTTTCCCCACATCGAGGTTTTCCCTGACATTTGCCTAAATTTCTAAGTTTTATGGGTTGTTGTCCATTTTATTTATTTCCACTACATGTTTTCTTAGCAAAGTGTATTTATACTTATGGTAATTTCTGAATGTGGGTTTGAGGCATTTATGAAGTTCATGCAAGACAATTATCTCTAGGTTGTTAAGTGTTTGACAGAAATATTATCTTGTTGATTTTTGTCATTAAAATTTACATGGTATTAGAGCTTTGTCTCTATGTGACAGTGGGCAGTGTGATTTTTGGGCAAATTTGAAGAGGGAAAGGGTGTGATTGTTTTTCCTTGAGTTGTGACAGGGAATATGGCTGCAACCAATAGATATGAGGATCGTTTGGAAGGCATTTCCAACTATTTGCAGTGGAAGGTCTGATTGTCAATTGTTCTCAAGGAGAACAAAATTTATACCTATGTCAACTCTATTGTGGAAGCTCCTACAATAGATCACATTGCTTTGGAATTGCATGAGGTCAAGGAAGCCAAGGCTCAGAGGATTATTATGGATGGGGTGAAGGATCACCTTATCCCACACTTGTCTGAGAAAAAGACTGCCAAGGAGATGTGGGATGCACTTAAAAACTTGTTTGAGGTGAAGAACGAGAACCGAAAGATGGAATTGAAGGATAATTTGCATGATACCAATATGGGTAAGGAGGAGAGTGTCTCTTCTTATCTTACCTGGGTGGCTCAAGTAAAATATGAGTTGGTTGTTGTTGGAGAGGTCATTATGGATTTTGCATTGGTGAGGATAGCCTAAAATGGCTTCACCAAAGAATGGGAAGTCTTCGTGAAGTGTGTGGTGGGATGTGATAATCTACTAGATTGGATAAGACTGTGGGATGATTTCACTCGGGAGGAGATATGGGAAACATCTCAGAGCAGTGAACATAAGATAGATGAATTTGATGAAAATGTTGCTCTTACTGCAAAGAGCAAGAAGAAAGGAAGTTCTGGAAGGGACTTGAGTAAAGTCAGATGTTATTGTTGTAACCAGTTGGGGCACCTTGCCTCTCGTTGTCCTGAGAGGAAGAAGAAGATGAAATCAGAGGACCCTAAGACAAATACTACAAAAACCATGGATGAATTTGCTTCAAATTAAGAAAGGGAATTTTCTTTGGTGACCCTAGTTTCTAGTGTCGACAACGGAGGATTTGGAGGTGATATCAGATGGATTGTGGATAGTGGAGACTCTAGCCACATGACAGGTGTTGGAACATATATAAACCTAAACTTTGAGCTTTACATTCTCCACTTCATGAAAATATAATCTTTCCCAAAGTGGTAACTCATAAATTAACTTTTGAAATTTAAATCAAATTCATTTCTAGTTAATTGGTAATAAAGAACACATGATATCCACCGTTGATAAATTTTCCCTGTTTGATCGAATAATCCTATTTTTCCTAGAGTTTTGGAGCCACCTGATTGTTAAAGAGTCAAATCACTAAAGGTCACTCCATAGATTTATGCTTCATACGTTTTGAGAATTATTAACGATAAAGGACCCGAAACCTGAAAGTGTTCGTTCCTCACTTTTCATAAACCTTTAAAGGACACGATTCATAGTACACGTGTGTCTTTTAAAAGTCTCCCTTAGGTTGACACGTGACACCCTTTTCTGATATTTTCGTTTGAAGATTCATACGATTCTAAGAAACACGTGGCACCCCCTGATCTCGACACGTCATCAATAATGATGTCATCTCTGACACATCACTACGAGAGGTGACTCTTTGGAAATACAACAAAGAGCTAATTCGCAAATCCACGAAGCACTAAAATGCCGAAGAATTAAATATTAATTAATTAAGTTAATATTGGTCAAAGGATAGTTAATGACTTCGCACTTCGGAGTTAAGACATTTACCCTTCATAATATCCTAAAATATCCAAAGTCTGAATTCCCGAAGCACTTGAACTAAAACATGATTAATTAAAACTTAAAAGCGATTATCGGATAATTAATCTTTTCATAGCTTCAGGTTTCGGGAATTTCTTCTCGAGCTACATTTAAAAATCCTGACATCCGAATATCTGAGGCACTTGAGGTTAAAAATGATTAATTAATATTATAAGAAAGAGATTATCTTGTAATTAATCTTTCACAGGTTCGCGATTCAAGAAATTTCAACTTTGTTTCATCCAGAACTCTCACACATGAACCGTCGATATTAATGGTATTTATCACAAATCAACGGTAATGATTTATAGCATAGATTGCAGATCACTAGGTATAATTACCCATTAAGGTCAATAAATTTTTCGTCAGTAAAGGTATACTCGAATCAGGGCACCTGATGTGAATAAAAATGCTTTATTTTGAATTTCATTTTCATCTTCTACAAAGTAGTAAGTTTTATCCTAGTAAGAAGCTCATGCAATTTCCTTTGCAACATGTATCCTTGTTCTATTTTTGATATCACGGCACCACGGAAGATGATGAAGAACTCTGATGCAGCTGGTGAAGTTTCAAATCCAAATGTGGATGTTCTATCAGACACTATGATGTGATATATAGGCTCGGTTAAATCTTGGACATAGGTGTTCGAGATTCTGGAACATGAGGTTATAAATTGACCAGAAGATTTCAGTGATGAAGTGGACAATACTCACAGAGCTAAAGTTAGAATTATATCCCAATCCGAACTTCACAAGATAGTTGTGTGACCGAGGCTCATGTCGTATAATGACATGATAAGTTGGGCCTTGGAAAACATCAACGTCCAAACTAGGAGCATTCTCAGCTCTCAAATGGTTGTTGTTGGGTCTTTCTGACCAAAACACATACAAGTAATGTATAAGCTATCTCCAAATTTTAAATATAATTACAATGATGCATTCATGCCAGAGTTTGAGAAACATGAGTGCATACAATATGACAAAAGCTATCCTGATATAATCAAGTCCTAGTGGGGGCACCCAGAGAAATTCAGAGCCGACGCTCATGGAATTTATGCCACAGTGTCATTGGATACTCATATGATTTATGTAGCTATGATTCTCTGTAGACTATTTGGGAAGAAGAGTCCTACCCATTTCCCGGTGGCATGGGTTTCAATTATGCACGAGGTGGATGAGGGCTTCTCTTTTAATTGGGAAATTTTTTTATCAGGCAACTTGGATAAAGAAATCAAGGAATACAAATTGGTAAAGTCAAAGGGTAAACCCGCCCCTTTCTATATGTCCACATATATCATGGATGTTATTTTCTTCATAACCCCTTTTCCACTGATTAACTAGAGTTGTACCCCGAAAAACATTGAACCTATTCACTTATATCACTCCAAGATGTGTGTTATAACCCTAAATTGCACCACACATGCTTACCTGGCATCAGGCCATCTCATATCCCTTCTTTGTCAAAGCACTGCTGAACAACTCTTTCAAAATCCTCTTTTATAAAGGCCCACACTCCCTACTCCATTACTGCACGCGTGTACATGCTGTCTGACCCAAAACAACCCGCATGGACCAACAAAAGAACGAAAAAAGGAAATTTGTCGATGGAACACAAAAGATATGGGTGACTTAACTGAAACTATCGGCCATGCATGGCCGAGGGTTCATCCAAATACCTAGCTCCTTCTAGCCTATAAAAGAATGGGTAAGAGTCCCATTTGGAAGGAGGAAAAATATAGCAAAGAAACTCTACCCATTTGCGTATTCCCATTGTCCCAACCCTTTAGCCTTTCCTAATTCCAAAGGAGATACAAAGAAAAGCAGTTGGAGGACAGTAGAAGAGGAGCTCAGGATCAGGTTCACATAGTGGTGGCCGGTCTCAGCTTTTGTAAGTTGACTCATTCAAAGTAATAAAGAAAATCCTTTTCCCATCCCAATTCCTAAAATTTTTGTAGTTTGATTAGTATATGTTTTGATTTCTAACCCGTTAGTATATAAGTAGAATGCATGCATAGTTGTTGCTTGTCTTGTATGCAAGTCAGTTTTGGAAGGAGTATTGTGAAAAAGTAATCAAGTACAATGGAGGATCGACATCAAATGTCAGAAACGAGCTAGGTTGATCTTTTCATGCATTTACTAAGAAAAGGGGATTTAAATCTAGGGATGCAGGTAGAAAGTAGTTTTTCTTCAGTCATATCTACATGCAAAGTCTGAACTCTATTTGCTAGCCCGTAGGGAGATTTTCCTCACAACAGAATTGGCGACCATACTGGGGAGACTCTCTAGGGTTCCTGGAATTTTATTTAGTTTTTGGGTAGTTTTAAAGACTAGTTTTTCTTGCCTGTTTTTTCTTTTAGTTTCTGTAAGGTCTGAGCTAGCAGGGAGTCTGGTTTTCCATACCATCTTTCCCTGCCTTTTGCTTGACTATGTTTTTTTGGGACCCACAGAGGTACACGCAGCCTGCATAAGGTATGCACCAGTGTACCCGCGCCCTACTCTCTTACAGCCAGCGTGTGAATGCTAGCTAAAGAAGTAGCAGTAGCGTGTAGAGTTCAGAGGACTTCTGAGGCGGTCATCCTCTTCCCTGTCAGAATCAAACATTCTCAGGGGGTCTTCTAGAATTCTGTCTGAGTCTTGTTGGTTTGCAGTCCTATCTCAGATTGTTTTTTCTTTATCATTTTTCCTTACATTATTTGTTTTTCTGTTAAAAAGAGTGTCCAAACCTTTCAAGGGATCCTAGTTATCAATATCAGTGGTCTCTTCCTGGTTTGGTCTGTCTGTTTTCATTCTTCTCAGAGTTTAGATATACATGCAGCCTGTACAAGGTCAGCCTGCATGTACATGCCCTCTGTCTCTACCCAGCGCACATTCGCATGCATTCTGTTAGAGTAACAGTCGCGTGCTTGTACAGGATACTTGTTGTTGAGGGTAAGGCAGTCATCCTTTCCCTTGATAAGAATTATTCCTCTCAGGTGTTTGAATATCTGTCTGAGCAGTCAGTAGCTTAGGATTAATCTTACCCTTAGCTTTCTTTTTCTCATTTAAAAAGTTGTCATAAAAATAAAAGAATTTTTAAAGTTTTTAGACAAGTGTGAGAGTCATTTTTTTTTAAATTGCTAGTGTGTGATTTTTGACCTAATTCTTTGCAATCTGCAATTAGGCCAGAATTTTATTTCTTGGTTTTTGCTTGTTGGTATTTTTCCTTTCTGTTTTATCAAGCATTTAAATAAAATAAAAAAACTCTTTTCATTTTCTTATTTGGTTGAAAAGTGTGTCTCTGCATTATTAGCCAGGGAAAAGTCATTTATTTCATAAGTTTTTGTAGTTTACTTAGATCATAAGTAGCTTGTAGTCAAGTGAAATTTCTTTTGAGTTTGTTGTCCAAAATCTTAGAAAATTAAAAATATTTATTTTGAAAAGTTGTTGAAATTTTGCATTAAGTAAAAGTTTTGTTT
>JZKD02S1826645.1:177021-193067 GCA_000966675.3 Picea glauca | reverse complement strand
GGTGTTCGTTGGGTATGCAGACGGTGCTAGTTGGCACACTCGGAGGCTTGCCTCTGCAGCTTGGGTAATCCTTACACCTCAGGGCCAGTTGTTATCCTCTGGAGGTATATGCTTAGGTGACACCACAAATAATGTCATCGAGTACAGTGCAGTTATTGAGTTGCTTCATGACGCTTTGCCATTGGGTATCTCTCATCTCTGGGTCTATCTCGACGCTCAATTGGTTGTGTCTCAGTTAAAAAGAGTATACCAGGTTCATGATCCAACTTTACATCGATGATTCCTTAGGGTACGTCTCTTAGAACAAAACTTTGATTATATTACATATTTTCATGTTCCTAGGAGATTAAACCAAATTACAGATACTCTAGTTAATCAAATTTTAGATTGGCATCTTGCACACATATGAAAGAACATTGACATAAGAATGTAAATACATGTTTTGCACACTTGATCCATAAGACACAAAAGACCAAAAAACCATATATAATATCATAAAAGTAACCAGAGTACATAGATGGACGCAAGCGCCTCAAAAAAAGGACCAATAATGAGTCATAGGGCTTATGCCCTCAAAAAATATATACAAGTAGTGCTCGTGGCACATAAAATATCTAAATAGGTTCAGGGCCCATGGGTCTTGTTATACTGGTCCACAACATGAGCTAGACGCCTAAACAATCAGACCCACGTCTGAGGTTCCCCCACTACATGAGGTTGCATAGATGGTTGTAGGTCCTCAATATCTACCATCGGGACTGTGCGAGTGAGTGCAGTAAAGTTCTGCTCAACTCGTCTGAGTACTCTCTCAGCCTCCCTGGCTGGGAGGTCTCCTTCTACTACTGGTCCCCCAGCAGCAACAGCTACAGCCCCTGACCGAGGACGACGGTTGTTCCTTGCATAATTGGCAGGTCAAACGGGTCCCACATATGCATGCAACAAACGTATATCCGTCAAATACTCTGGCATATAAAACAAAATGATATATATAATAAAAAAGACATAAAAATCACATATACAACAAAAAAAATACAAAGGTGGAGACTTACCCATCTCCCCTCGCTCCTCACCAAGAGGCATGGGTATCTTAGGATCTCTCGAAAAGTCTATCCCTGCATATGGGTAATCCTCGATCACAGGGATCTATCGTGATAGCCATGAAAAAAAGTCATCATCGAAGGATTCATTGGTCCTTCCACCACCCTGTCACGGTAGTAATACTGTCCATCTACATACAACAAGAAAATAGGCCTGATGTCCTCGTACCACTACCTGAGGACTAAAGCTCGGAACTCTCTCGAAAAAGAAGGAACAAAAAATAGCCCCGAACACGAAGTTCCTCTGTGTCCGCTGACAGAAATCTGTCAATTGCCTCTTCATACACTCCAGTAGTGTGGTACTCTAGTCTAAAATTTGTGCATTCAAGCACTGGATAGCATAGTTCATCTGTGCGCGGGACGCTTGATGCAAGGCTGTTGAATCGGTAATCCGCCCAATGAGCAATATTATTGCTTGCAGCGATAGGTTAGTAATGTTACTTATGGGCACCTGGGAGCTCAAACGATTTGTCCTAGCCTCACAGTGCAGGGCTATCAGTTCCACTATGTTATGCGGCCCCGATGGAAATGTCCTGAAATTAACTGGTTCCCCTCTTCTTGAGAGGCCAATCAAAAAGTAGATATCCTCGGTGGTAGGCACCAGTGATTGCCCCTATAGCATGAAGGCCTATGCATCAAGGTGCCAATAGTCAACCAAGGCATTCAGTAGCCTCAGTTTCACCCGCATAAATGGACACAAGAAAAACTTTAGCAAACCACATTGCATCAACGCGACCATGACATTCGGATCTCCTGCAACCAATTCACCAACTTCTTCATGCTCCCTTTCCCTCCAGTGGACATACATCCTGCCAAAACAACAAAGTTCAGAAGGGTGAGTGAGTGATATTTAGTTCTTTTTGTTTATAAAGGGAGGTCCACGCGTGATGTCTAGGTGACAGTCGTGTGTACACGCGGGCAGTTTTTACTCTGCCCGAGTGTACACGCGGCCTGTCCAGAGAAAGCCCATGTGGACCTAGGGCCGACCTTTTAAAGGTCAATGCCCACCCAAAAAATGAAATGAAATGAAAAAATAAATAATTGAATAGCTAGATAGAGGATTTTGTACTTACTTGGTCTAGACAGAAGTTCGTTTCGTACACTATAGCTCCCGGAATAACTGTTTCTATCAAAGGGGGTCTTTTGGCTCCAGAGTCAATTTCCAAATCAACAATGGTGATAATGAGCTGCCAGCTTCTATTTATAGACTTTTTGGCCTCTTTTTGTCAACTTTTTGGCCTCCCTTATCATTTTCTTTATACCAAAAAACATTTAGAGTGATTTGGGAGCTATAGGGGAGGGAATTGATCGGGTATTGGGACATTGTTTTTTTTTGTTTTTTTAAGTTTTGAGTAAATTTTGATGGTCCATGAAAAATTTTTCGACGATCAACTTGAGCATATAGGTTAGGTTTCTACCTTGATTTTTGTATCTCGTTGTCTTTTTCATTCTCCATAGGATCGATCCCATTAGATTGTGACACAGAACCATCTTCTCTGCTTTACAAGTGTTGCAATTTGGCGATAGAGCTTACCAGAACATGGATGCCCTAGGTAGATCCTAGTTGCATTATGGCATTCATGATGTCTCTAAAAACACTGTAGGCTCGGGAGTCCTTATAGTCTTTCCTGACTATGAGTTTGAGCCTCATTTGCATTATTCTTATTCGCTCTTGACCTCACCCTCAGGACTCCCAAAAGATAACGAGTCTTCTTTTAAGACCTTTTCAGACCCTCTAAATATGAAAAGATTATTGAGCGATCTTGTGGCCTTTCATGCTCGTTAAACTGAAATTTGAAGTCACGTTTGTCCAGCAGTAGTTTACCCCTTTTTAAGTCCGGACGGTCAACTGTACGAACAAAGGAATACTCTATGGAACTTCAGCTCTATAGAAGAGTACTCTCAGGTACAATTTTATCTCTTTTTCGAGCCTGAGGGACTAAAATTACGAAGAAGGAACCCCCACGGAGTCCATAGTTAAGCTCTTTTTAGAATCCCTAAAATTGAAAACATTGTCGAGTGACCTTATTCTTTCACACTCGTTAAATTGGTCCAGAAGAACATTCCTGATGGAGTCCATAGTTAATCTTTTTTCAGACTCCTTAAAAATGAAAAAATAGTTGAGCGATCTTGTCCTTGTCACACTCGTTAAAATGGTTTTGAATCAACGTCTTATCGGTGCGAGTTTACCCCTTTTTCGAACTGACTAGACTATATTCGAAAAAGGTACCCCAATGGAGTCTCCTTTTATGTTTTTTCAGACTCTCTAAATATAAAAAACCACCGAGCTTACCTTCTCTGGGCTCGTTAAACTTACATCGAAGGACGTTACCATTGTGTGTTTTATTAACTGCGTTTGCATACCTTATACGCCAGCCTTATAAGAGTTTTCTTCTGCATATTAACACCTTTAGCCCTCAGAGGATTTTTCCTGAGTATCATTCTACTAGAACATCAGTCTTGTCCTTGTGCCTTGAGCTTGTATGTTTGCAACATTTGTTCCTCCTTTGTAACGTAATATTCCTTTATTATTTTCCACAATTATTGAAAAGAAAAAAAAAATCAAATATACCCCAAAAAGAGGAAGGGAAAAGTATTTTCTTTATTGGCAGCATAATGAGTCGCCCTTGGATAAAGCATATCTGTCCATTTGTTCATCATACTATGGGATGTAGTATGACCTTAGGAAGCTTTTTCTCGCTATATAGAGTTGTGTCCTCCACCGTTTGGTTATCCTTCCAAACCTATGGAGAGTTTGTGTTGCCTCCTGCTTCGTAGACTTATGATTAATGCTATGCTTCCTGAGTCTCAACATTTGTTGTGCTATTATCCAAGGGAATTTTTTCACCAAGCCTAAGTAGGCCCCTCTGCAATATGTCTCTTTTCCTCATATCCGGCCATCCTAAACATCCAATCAAGTCCTTGTTCGAAATCACTGAAGCCTTTAGTCTTATCCTCAAGATTATCAAGTCCATGAACGACGAGCCATCGAAGACCTCGAGTAGTGCAGTCGTACACTCATATTACACTCCTACCTGAGTTTTGAATATTTTGGAGTTGTTGCTCAAGCTCTGAATATCTCATCTCCAACCATCAGGCCGTATCAGCTTCTAGAAGATGGATACTCTATATGTATATCTTTTCGATTTCAATATGTAGCTCTGCTGTGTATTATTCACGGCTACTCTTTATATAGTTATATGACATGGATCTATAGTGTATTTGATTAGTATCCATGATTTTGTTTTATCCCTAGCATGGGTATGCCCGCCTCAGTGAGACATTTGTTATTTTGTAGACGACACCTCCCAGTTCCTGATCCTTGGGCTCAATCGTTCGACACATCAGTAAATATTGGTAATGTCTTTTGGCCATTAGATTTCCCTCACAACAATGTGGGAAGACAAGGACAAATATTTCTTCTACGAAATCTACCACCATGTAGTGGTGCCCGTTCATATAGCTTTATATGGTTTCATACCTCCTCAAATTTCAGATAGAATCATGGGAAATCTGGGAAAAATAGAAGATTGGTTCATCGATAAGAATTTCTCTTACATCAGGGTTTTTGGATGCTCAGTCCCTCCCCATGCTCTCCCGAGGTTTTTACCAAACCGACTAGTATGCCGAGAAGTAGCTTATCAAATAGTGATAGGGGGCATCAACAAGGAGCTGAAAGAAACCAAGAAAAAGGTATGGCTTACCTTCCCTCTCTAGGTTGGTATGTTTTCAATATTAGACTTCCAAAGTGGAGGTTGTAGCTCTGGAGGATTTCAAGTTGGTTGAAATTGAGTTTAAAAGGATCGACCCACAGAAAATCGTGGAAAACCACCTGGCCCAATACAACCTGGAGAGATATGTGCATGGAAAATCCCCACATGATGAAATATTCAGGGGATTCAGGTATTATGAGGAAGTATTGAATAGAGTCCAATCCTTGTCCCTAGATCAACATGCCAATTTCTTCAGTTTTCAAAGGAAAAGATTAAGCAACTTTCTGAAAGTACTATAGGGAGAATCGATAGCCATTTCATCTACACAGGAAACTGTACCTCTGGGTTTTGAGACAGTGAGATTTGGAAAACAGAATACTGAGGAAAAATCCAAAGAACATCGAAGCTTTAATGCAGGAATTGAAAGATTCATTATCAGGTCCATTAGGCCCTCAAGCAATAGCTCATCAAAAATGTTTCCTAAAGCAAGGGAAAGATACTTCTCCTTCTACACCAGCCACATCTGCTTCCCATACCGCTGAGAAATAACTGTCCATGGAGATAGGTACCCCTATTACTTCATTGACACCGTTTCAGTGAAGTTTCAAAAATCCTAGTTCCGAAGTCTTTTTTATAGGTGATATTACCCCAATTTCTCCTGAAGAGATGCCTCCTTCGGACTTCTTCTTCAATAAGAAAAGGATGGCCATCGTCAAAGAAGAAACACATCATAAATAAGGAGTGATAGTCAAAGGGAAAAGAATGGTGTACGATGGGCATAGCCAAGATAATACAAAATTTGCAAAGGAAGTTGCAGGTTCGTTGGGCGCTTTCACCACTGCTAATGAATGGTTTGTGGAAAATTTGGCCGAACAACTGCAACAGAAGAGCCTGTTGGTAGAGCAACTTCAAAATAAAATACACACAACTAAGCAGACTATCCAGAACAAAATGAGTTGAGACTTCGAGCAAATCAGAGCAAATGATAAACAACAAATTCAACAACTCTGGGCCAACTTTGATGAGCTCCAAAGGAATTCACAGTTCAATCACGGACTGATCACCCAACATGTTGAACTAATAAAACAATTGCAAACTAAGTTGGAGTTGACTGAAGGTACCTCAGTGGATATTTCAGCTTTAAAGACTCAAACAATGGGAATAAATGAAAAATTGGAAAAGTCCAAGCTGGATATTTTTATGAAGGTGGATGCCATCTAAAATTGCTAACAGAGAGTAGATGTTTCTCTGAAAGACATCTACATCAAAGAAAGAGAACCTCACTCAACTCGAGTTAAGTTTCAAGAGGTTATCTTATTGGTACCAAAGGATGATGTCTCAGATGTTCCTCAACTTTCTCTTTCTGAACAAATAAGAGGTGATATAGCTTTAAAGTCCTGGGAAACAAATCTTGCATAAAGCAAAAGACTTTCTAGAGAGGTAAATGAAGTCTGTCTAGAAGCGTTGTCATTACTAGACAAAGGACTAATTGATTTTGAAGGAAATGCTATCTCCAAAGCCCTGGGTCAAATTGATATAGCAAAGAACCAGCATAATTCTAGAACAAGCAAAGAAGGATCTCTGATGGCAATTCGAAAAATGAACTAGATTGATCTCCTTCAAATAAATAAACGGATAGTAAACCCAAGCTTGCAATTACAGGTCATATCTCAAGGAGCGAAAACGATAAAAGAAAAATTGCCTCTGGTAGAGAGGAATTTATACACTTTCAAGGTGAATGAAGCGATCAAGCCTTCAAGGTTGGTGGTGAAATTAGTGAGTAAATGCATCCAATGTATTGAATATGGGAAAAAAAGCACATCTGAAAGAAAGTAAGAAAGTGACATTGCATTACTAGATATAGCTGAAGGTACAAATGGAAACAAAGCTATGATGACTAGGACGTTGTGCTAAAGTATGAAGAATATTAGATGACAGATATATCTGGCCTAAAGGAATGAGAAAAGAGGAAACGTTTTGGCCAGTGACGAAGAGATTGCATATGAAACCCATCATTTTCTATGTTATGTTTCCTTATTTCACATATTTTCTATTTTAAATTATGAAAGTCCAACCGTTTTGAGTTGTGACAATTTTGTATAAATACATACATTGAAGATCTATTAATGGCTTATTTTTGCCAATTTTAATAGAGAAAACTCTCCTTATTGAGTATTAATACAAGTCCATACATAGATTCCAAATTTTATTTAGTTTGGGTTATGTGTTTCTTCTGTTTTTCCATATCTCAGCATTTCTTTATGAAATTCCTTGATAAATGTTTGATTTCAATTTAATACAACAACTACTATAATCATATTTCATCGGTAATTTGTTAAGTAAGCAGTTTTTCCTCTGCATTTACTGTGACTAAATCAAGACCTGCGAGTTGTGTGGATTACTGTATCTTATACTTTATTCAAGGTTACACCATCTATTTTCTTACACTGCAACATGGTGAGACTCTTCAACAATTGATTCATTGCTTTGTTTTACAGTTTTGTATTTTTCTCTCACACCCTTCGATATTATGATTTTGACTCAGACATAAAGTACGACCTCTGTGTTGCCATACTGTTAATTTCATTTAAGGAATTTTTCTCATATAACTAAGGTAGAAAAAGCACTTAAAAAGAAACACTCTCTTAAACTTTCCTGATGTCTGACATTACTCTTTAAGCCTTAAGTTTAATCTTAGGAACAACATATTTTTGGCGTCGTTGTCGGGGATGAAGAAACGAAGTTATTTTTCCCTAGGAAAACAACAAGGTAAGATTTTATCTTTGATAGTGAACAAAGATTGAATACACAAGTAAGGTTATTTTTATCTTTCACTTGGCAACTCCACCACAAATAAACTAGCATCCAGTCAAAATAATACCAGAAAGAACCCAGATGATAAGCAAACCACACTTGTATCAGATCCCGAAAGGTTATTGAAACCAAAGGGATACCTCAAATCGACTACCGCATCAGCAAGTAAAATATACCAACCTAAAGTTGTGCAAGTCAACCAACCTAAAGTTGTGCAAGTCAATACTAATGTTCCCATTGAAGAATCAACCCCTGAAGAGAATTTCAAACAAGCACCCTCTGCAGAGGCGTCAAATAGTAAACCCAAGGTTAGGTTTGAGAACCCAAAGGAAATTGTACCCAAAACAAAAACTGAGATTGACTCGACTAATATTCCTATAGGTTAGAACGAAATATCCCTCTCTATACCCACTGTCGTTAATATTCTGTCTACCTCATCCTTGCCCGGAGTAAAATTCCCAGTTCTCCGAAACCCTGAAGAACATATTTTATACCCTGATTCATCACCTATCGGTTCACCTATTTACACATCTTGTAAGTCCGAGGAAACCAGTCCACATTTCCCTTTTCCTCCTCTTCTATAATTTTCATCTCCTAACGACCTTTTTCCAGAATTTCCTTCACCACATCCCGAAGAAGTTGAAAGGTCATCACTTCAGTCCCTCGAAGTTTTTGAAAACCCTGTTTTTTCCCAAAGTCCGTCCCCTAAGATTCCAATGGATGTTGTTGGAGGAGGTGGTGTTGGGGGTGGAGAAGCAGGTGGACAAGGTCAAGGACAACCCCCACCCCCTATAATTTTTCCCAAGGTAGCTTCCATATACACTCCCTTGGTCCTCCCTGTCGTCCTTCATGATTTACCTGAAAATTATATGAAAAACTTACCGAAGTTTGTGGGAGAAGGAGATTTAACTGCAACTGAGCATATATCCTTTTTTGATCATTTCATTGACTTCCTCGGCATTGAGCATGAGGATGTTTACTGAAGGATTTTAGTACAAACTTTTGAAGGACAAGTAAGAACCTAGTTTCGAGGACTTTCGGTGGGATCCCTACGGTCATATGATGATCTAGAAAACGCATTTTTTAGACAATGGGGATAAAACAAAAATCATCTGTATTATTTGAATGAATTCAGGGCTCTAAGAAAAAGGAACTTTGAGTTGATGCTCGAATTTACTCAAAGGCTCAAAAAACTATACCATAAGATCCCAGCCGAAGTTAAACCCTCTCAACCTATGATAAAGGTAACCTTCGCAGGGGCTTTTGAACCCAACTTTTCCCTACTCTTAAGAGAAAGAAGGTCTACCACTCTGGAAGGAATGCAAGATGATCCCATAGAAATTGAATCAAATATGATGGCATCTGGTAAATTAAAATCCAAGGTTGAGGCAGGAACCAAATAACCTAAATGTTTCAAGGAACAAGCAGGACCCTTCGAATTTGGGAAGTTTGTTGAAGAAAAAATGGATGAGATGGCTAAGATAATCAAATATTTCTCAAAAAAAATATCTAGAATGGAACTAGATCAAGAAAAACCTGATCCATTTGATAGAAATAAATTCAGGATAAATCCTAAACCACAGATGCAACAAAGACAAGTGAAAAAAAAAAAAGAGAAAAAAATTCCAAGCACCTTTTAAAACAAAATTTTTAATGCAAAGGGAAGATATGAAAAATTATGAGGGGTTAGAAGAGGATCTAAACAAACTTAGTGAGGACAACCAGTAGCCACCTTTAACTAGAAAAGATTATGAAAAGTCTCTAGGCCTAGAACCCATGTTTAATGATGAGGAAAGTATAAATAATCTGGGAGAGTCTGCATATCAAGGAATCGTCAACTCCATAATGGACGAACTTCAACAGAAGTACAATTTAAGGCCCAGAGAAGCAAACCCTACAAGTGTTCCACCAAAGAAGATTTTATAGATAAATAAAGTGAATGAGGAAGTTGTTACTAAACTGTTAGTTGAAACACAAGCTGCCCGAACCAAAATAGTTGAAACAAGAGCAACACAAACTAAGAAAACAAAGAACATTGAAGCACAAGCTCCAACTAGAGAAATCAAAAAAACAACTAGAGGTTTCAGTTTAGAAAATGAACTAAATAAAATTAAAATCCCCATGCCCCTGGTTGAGCTTGCCAAGAATCCAATTTATAAAATACAGATTGCTAAAATGATAAAAAAAAATTGATGTTGAATGTCATGCAGATGTGATAAATCTACAAGATGAAAGACCTACGATTATGTTTGTTCCACACATCGAAAATACTAAGTATTTTTTTGCTCCATTTTATATTACATTAATTGTGCATGACCACTTACTTCACAATTTCATGTTAGATTCTGGGGCCTCTCACAATTTAATGCCTAAAATTATCATGGAAAAATTGGGCCTTGAAATCACTAGACCTTATCAAGACTTATACTCATTTGATTCCAGAAAGGTTAAGTGTCTTTGCATGATCAAATACTTGGTAGTAAATCTTGCACATGTCCCGATAAAAAGTATCCTTATGGATCTAGTCGTTGCTAATGTCCCTTCCAAGTACAACATGCTTCTGTCCATTTCTTGGGGCGCAAAATTAGGAGGCTCACTTCAACTGGACATGACTTACGCTATGATCCCGATTTTCGGTGGACAATTTAATCGACTATACAGAGAGACTAGATTCGCATATACTGTAAGTGACCCCCAAAGCCCAAACAATTACCAATCTATGTTTCCAATCAGGATTTAGGAAATTGTATTTTATCAATAGATGATGATTTTGAAGAATGTACAGAAGAAAAAAATAGAAAAATAGAAAAAACAAAGAAAAATGTAAATAACAGAGGAGTATGGAAAAAAAAAATTGATGGTGCATCGTCCTGTGAAGGGGCAGGGGCTAGAGTGTTATTTGTAGTGTCGTGAGAGGAGTATGTTATCCCCTTTTCATACAGATTACAGTGGGAAATTGATTATACAAATAATGTCTATGAGTATGAAGCTCTAGTCTTAGGATTAGAGGCTGCCACAAAGCTAAAAATTGAACATCTAATAGTTTATGGTGATGCAGAGCTTATTGTGAAACAAATAAAGTAGCAATATCAAGCTAAACATTTAAGGCTAAGGTCATACGTAAATTGCGCCAGGGATTTGATAGAAATTTTCTTCTCATCCTTTAACATTCACTATATTCCCAAAATGGAAAATCAACAGGCAGACTCTTTAGCCAAAGAATCTGCAACGTTTGTACCACCTACTATCCTAAAACTGAAGTATCATATCGAAATGAGATAGAGACCTTCAATCCCAAATAACGTTCAACACTGGCCAGTATTTGAAGATGACGAGCAAATTAAACAGTTCTTGGAAATGGTTGATGAGTTCTCTGAGACTCATATGGATCAAGAAAATCAAAACGATCCTATCTGGATCCTACAGGAAGGTGAATATCTTGAAAATTTCTAGGATAAGATCACAAATCACTGAATTCTTGTGCTTAAGAACAATCATATCCCCACACGTCTGATACCCTTAGAGATATTGTTTGACCAAGATGACATACCCTTAAAATCTACCTTACGACCTCAGCCCGAAGAGGTTGAAGACTGTAATATAGGAACTAAAGAGGATCCTAAACTGGTCAAGATATCTAAGTACCTTCCATCCCAAGTGAAGAATAAATACATCGAGTTGCTTAAATAGTATAAATACCTCTTTGCATGGTCCTATGATGATCTAAAAACTTACGATACCTCTTTAATTGAACATAAGATTCCTTTGAATCATGGTATCAAACCTTTCAAGAATAAGTTGAGAGAGATAAATCCTATCCTCTTTTCGATAATAGAAAGGGAAGTCAAGAAGCGTCTCGACGCAAAAATTATCGTCCCACTCAGGTATTCCAAATGGGTGGCAAATTTGGTACCCCTCAAGAAGAAAAGTGGAGAAATAAGGCTTTGTGTAGATTTCAAGAATTTAAACCGTTCATCCCTCAAAGACAACTACCCACTGCCAAAAATGGATCATGTCCTGGAAAAATTAGTTGGAGATAACATAATGTCTATGATTGATGGTTTTTCCGGATACAACCAAATTGTTGTCCACGAAGATGATAAAGAAAAGATTGCATTTACCACTCCGTGGGGAAATTTCATGTATGATAAAATTCCATTTGGTTTGATGAACGCAGGGGATAATTTCCAAAGAGCGATGGATATAGATTTCATTGGTGAGAGAGATAAATTTGTCATTATTTACTTGGATGATCTAACAGTCTTCTCCAATTCTGATGCAGAACATCTGGTTCATCTCAAACAAACCTTCGAGAAATGCAGAAAATTTGGTTTGTCTCTTAACCCTAAGAAGTCACATTTTGCTATGCAATAAGGAAATCTTTTGGGTCATATAGTTTCTAAGGATGGAATCAAGGTCAAACCTAAGCGATTCAAGGCTATTGACACGATAAACATTCCTAGAAATAAGAAAGAAATCCAGTCTTTTTTAGGGAAGATAATTTTTTTGAGAAGATTTATCCCTAACTTCGTTGAAGTTGTTAAACTAATTACATATATGTTGAAGAAAGACAGTGAAATGAAATGGACCACTAAAGCAAAGGCATCATTCGAGCGGGTTAAGAAATCTATAAGAGAAGCGCCAGTGTTAGCTAGTCTAGACTATACTAATGGATTCCTGATATTTTCTTTCGCATCTGAACATACTATCACAGCGATACTCCTGCAAAAAAACGGAGAGGGTTTCGAGCAACTGATAGTCGTTTTCAGTAAAAGTCTCAGGGACACCGAATTAAAATATGATATACTAGAAAAACAAGCTTACGCAATGGTGGAATCTCTCAAATATTTCAGGACATATTTACTACATTCCAAAATAATCGCTTATGTGTCAACAAGCTCGGTCAAAGATATATTGGTACAACCGGAAAATGATGGTAGGAGAGGTCAGTGGTTAGCTAAAATTCTGCAGTTTGATCTAGATGTAAAATTGACCAAGCTAGTCAAAGGTCAGGGCCTGGAGAAATTGTTGGCAGAATCAAATTTTAAGGTACTCGGGATAAATCACCTAGAATCACATGGATATATCCCATATATAGAGGAACTTGATGATCAAACCCCTACAGTATAGATCATAGATAAATTTTCTTCCTCTGATTGGTATCGCGATATTGTTTCACACCTCCTTACCCTTCAGTGCCCGAGTGACATGACTCCATACAAAATGAGAACGTTGAAGCTACACGCAGTTAAGTATTGTATTATTAAAGGCCAACTGTACTCGAAGGATCCTCTAGGTTTCTTGTTATGTTGTTTAAGAGAACCTGAAACAGAGAATTTCATAAATGAAATTCACGAAGGCTTATGTGGAGGACATCACACCTGGAGGGCAACGACCTACAATATTTTAAAAGCCGGATATTATTGGCCAAATTTATTTACTGATGTGAATGCCAAGGTCAGAGCCTGCAACCCTTGCCAACTGTCTCTGGTAAGAAAAATATCCCATCACTACCTTTAAGTCCAGTCAAAGAAGAAGCTCCTTTTCAACAATGGGGTCTGGACTTCATCAGTGAAATCCACCCACAGTCAAGTGCCTAACATAAATGGATTTTAACCACTACAGATTACTTCATGAAATGGGTAGAGGTTATTCCAACTCATAATGCTATTGATTCGGTAGTAATAAACTTATTGGAAGAGAACATCCTATCGAGATTTGGTTGCCCTCGAAAAATAGTCAAAGACAACACCCAAGATTTAAAATCTATGGCAATGGTAAATTTTTGTCAAAAATATAACATTGTGCTAGGGAATTCCACAACCTATTATCATCAGGGCAATGGGTTGGTTGAATCATCCAACAAGAGCCTAATGAATATAATAAAAAAAGTGTTGATGGAAAATAAGAAGGCTTGGCACGTTCACATGAAGTATGCCTTATAGGCAAACCAAATCAACACAAAGAAATCAATAGGTATGTCCCCTTTCCAAATGGTTTATGGTACTGACATTGTCCTTCCTATCAATCTCTCTCTTACTATGATGAAGTTGTGGAAATGTGCAAAGGAGGAGCCAAATGATGTTATGAGGAGGATAAACCAGATAATCGAAGTCCAACAAAATAGGGCCGAAGTAGATGACAGACTTCAAAAAAACCAAGATAATATGAAATCCCTTTTCAATAAAAAAATGAAAGACAGGTATTTTCTTCCTGGTGATCTAGTTTTAAAGTGGGAATCTAAAAAAGAAGATGCGGGAAAACATGACAAGTTCGATCATCTCTGGTTCAAACCATTCAGGATTGCAGCTACAGAGGGAAAGAATTCCTTCCTACTGGAAAAACTTTTGACACCCCTATCAATGGGCGCTATCTAAAACATTTTATGCAATAATCATGTTTCACATTGCCATTGTATATACCATTTTTGTTTTCTTGTTTCAATTTGCAATTTCATTTTCTTGCGTAAATTATCTAAATTTTACTTTTTCGTTGTAAATAAACCTAGTCTTACTCGATATCAGAAAAGAAAAATATAAAATATTTGTACTGCATATCATTTTTATTCTGCATAATTCTCTAATTTTTTCTATCTTGGTCCCGTGAAGAATACTTACTATCATATGAGAAATGAGGAGGTACCGAAATCCAATGCTCAACTTTCAAAACATTTGTTTTCTCTTAAACAGGTGATGAATTAATAATTGGTTTGATTGAAAATATAAATCAAATCCGAGATATGAATTTCTATGCTTATTGTTCAAGCTAGGATTCTAAATAAATATTATCGACATAAATGAGGTTCTACTCCTATAAATATAGTCATCTGATCAAAGATCAGAAAAGTATAAATCTGCAAATTAATTCTGAAGCCTTATCTGAATCAAATGAAAATAAAACAAAAATGAAATAAAAAGAAAAGAAAAGAAGAATAAAAAAGGGCTTAAAAAAGAGAAGCTTGATAATCAAGAAGTGAACTTGTGTGGAAATGAGATTATGTTACGTCAGACCCTCTGAGTCCTCATTCTGTTTCATTTTTCCTATCTTCGAGATTTTACTCTATTTGGATTTTCACTGCCTGGCCTTAAGTCTTCATAGAAAGAAAGTATTTTTCCTTGACTCTGAAAACTTAAAAACATATCCTCAAAACAATATTAGGCAAAAATATTTATGTTCCTCTGATTTTAACTGAAATAAAGTATGTATAGGCTAGTCCTGATAATTTTAGCTCTTCTAACAGATTTTAACTAATTAGTTCGCTCAAGGCCAATCCCTGGAAAATAAAAATTCCCCATAAGATATTCTCTATAGGAGAAGATGTATTGAAGATTGAGAGATATTTAGTTCAAAGTACAATAAAAATTTGTTGACAGACCTTCATTGTCAAATCTTAAGAAGATATAATCCCTTGTATGATACATACAAATTGATTTCCCCCACTTCAAAATTATAAAAAAATATAAGACAGATGGTGAAAGAAAATTCATAAAATGATTGCCCCCATCTAGTCCAAGACAAATGGTGAAAGGAAATTCGTAAATTGATTGCCCCCATTTTGTCCAAAAATATGATGAAAGGAAATTCATGTAATGATTGCCCTCATCTCAATAAAATGCAAAAATGCTAATTGAAGTGGTGAAAGGAAATTCAATGGGAGACGTAGATAACTTCACCGAGGTACTGAACAGGCTCGCTGATAGTGAAGCAATATCTATGATATCTGTAAGGTTGTCATACATGCATAAACATACGTTGGTATCTATTTCTCTTTCCGGTAATATTTACATTCTAAACTGACAAGGGATTCCCTAAATAAATTGTAAAAATTACTTAGCCTTGATGCGAACGAAATCGACCAAAGTCTGATATTCCAGTTAAAGTTGTTTTGATTATCTTAAGCAAATCCAAACTCAATTTCAGGAAAAGGAAACTATTAAGAGCCTAACTTGAAATCAATAATTAAATGTGTTTTGAAGGTTTTATGAGATTCGGTTGAAGTTCAATTTTTCTCTATATGATTTTTTCCCAAAGGTGTTTCCCATAAATGCAATAATGACTCCATTTACCCAATAAAGGCACTTGGTCTACTATTATTCCATGCCTCACAAGGAGATGCAATCCCCATATGGAGCCTATTAGCACCTAAACATGTAGGGGGGTATTTTTCCTAATAGGTGACCCCCTTTGGCAAAAAATGGCAAGAAGTGGAGTAAAAACCCACTTACCCTAAGTTTGGGGCATAATGCACATTTTGCTAAGAAGCAGGCAAATCTGGGTGGCCAGAATCTGTGCGCCCAAATCTACGGTCAGAATTGGATTCCGGAGCCCCCTCGCCACTCTACCTTTAAAGTGGAGGGGGGGGTCCGGAATTGGGCATGCATCTCTCAACGGCTTGGATCTGGGAGCCCGGATCTACGATCGA
>JZKD02S1826645.1:162217-176885 GCA_000966675.3 Picea glauca | reverse complement strand
TGCCACCTGCCTTCCACTCCATATCTCACCTCCACTCAGCGTCGTCCTGGCCCACCTCATCCTCGTTTCAATGTATTGCCTTCTAACACCTATCACTCTCCTTTCTGCATCACTCTGTCATAAGCAACACATCCTCCCTTGACCAATCATGACCCGTCACCTCCTCATTCGTTGTTTCCCCTCATCCCTGCCTGGTCACCGCACACCCACCACTTCCAACCATGTGCCCCAGTCTTCGCACCAGCCTCCACGCCTTATCATTAAGCCATTTTAGCCGATCCAGGTGGTAGCAAAAGAAGGATTCCACGTCCCAAGAGAGCAGAGTTGACCGGGCCATTCCCAATCCCAAGGAAGCAGTTATTGAGGTAGTTGGCGGTGGTTAGACATCATCTCCACCATAAATGAAAAGTCTAGAAAGGAACCTGAGACGAGTCAATTCTTTTGCAGGGTTTCCAGAAGTCCGATTGCGTCTGACACGAGCACACGACTGTCCAGAGACTTCAGGTGTAGGCTGCTAGTAAACATGCAGAAGTAATGTTTTTAATGATAAGTCTTGGTTTTGCTACTATTATTGGTTTGGGATATATGTAGGCTCCTGACAGTAAAGCTTTAACAAATCCTATGGTTCTCTGGATATAGACTGATGTTTTGAGATTTCTTGTTTAATGGTGGCCATCCTCCTCCTTTCCCTTTTCTTCTAAATCTTAAGAGCCCGGGCATGGATGATCCAGTCGGGTGTTGTTGTAACTATATGATGTATGTTTGATTGTATTAGTTCCACAACGTTTGAGGTTTACTTTGAAGTTTCTCTGGTATGAGAGGATCTCATATCTGAGACTTTTCCCCCTTCTTTTCTTTCACTTACTCACCACTATGAAAACTTACTGGCTTAAGTTAGATCAAGACCTTGCATGTCTTTGTTGTTCCAGCCTAGTTTTTTGAGTGAGTGATATTGTCCTGAGTTTACTTCCATTCAACCACCCTCTTTTTAACAAATCATGACATAAACTAATGGACGTCGGGCTCTGCTCCTGCTACAATCTAGGAGTGTCTTCTTATGCCAACATTTCTGGCACCGTTGTCAGGGATGAAGTTGAAAATTTTCCCTGGGATTGAACAACATTGAGCCTTTGATTCTAAAGGTGCATCAGGCACCAGAGCCCTTGAATATTGCTACTGTGCACCTGGCAACTCCATTGTGACGACTCCACTGGGGTGAACCTGTTGTGTTAACTGTGGCTTCCAGAGGTAGACACATGCGGTCCCATCCACAACTGCCTCTAGCTATGCCTGAAACTGATCCACAGGTGATCATCAGAAAAGGGAAGGCCTCTCAAGCAGAAACTTCCACCGCTGAACCAGGTAATTTGCTATCTTTTTCTATAGAAACTCCATTTTCTTCTTCTCGGCTTCCTAGAAGACCTGTTTCTGAAGTTTCTCATTTTCTAAATTTTAGGAGTGTTCCTACCGAGTTTTCCCCTCCCGGTATGGAGCGAGAAATTCTTGTCACTCCCCTCCCCCCTGAAGTTGTACCTTGGCATAGACCCAGGACAACAGAAGATTTCCCCACTCCCAGATTTACCACTCCTCCTCTTGTTACTATTGTTGCTTCATAGAGAGAAGCATCTGCTAACTCAATCCCTTTAGCCTTCTATTTGAATCCCCCATTGTTTCCCCTTCCAACTGGTAGCGCATTCCCAATATTCCCTGTTCGAGCTCCTTCTCCTCTGAGTTCTCCTCCACCTAATATTCTGATGGCAGGAGAAAACTCCCCCCATGACCAGAATGGAGGCTATAATAGATGCTAGGTATGCTCCCCTTGTGTTACCTTAGCCTCTCAATGCCCTTCCAGCAAATGGCTACCTTAAGCAGCTGCCCAAGTTTACAGGCGAAGGGGACATAGCTGCAGAAGAACACCTTGAAGCCTTTTACAATTTTACAGTTTTACAGATGATCCTGTTATCATGCATGCAGATGTATGGATGAGGATTTTTATCCATAGACTTGAAGGCAAGGCTAGAAAGTGGTTTAGGTCCCTCCCTCCTGGATCTATCGACGGGATTGAGGCTTTGGATAATGCCTTTTTGAGACAATGGGGAGATAAAAAAGACTTCATGTATTACATGACAGAGTTTGGGTCTTTGAAGAGAAAGGAAGGATATTTTGTCTCTGACTTCTCCAAGAGATTCAATAAAATGTATAATAAAATCCCCACTGAGATAAAGCCTCTGCTAAGATCACTTATTCTAGTGCTTTTGATCCCAATTTCTACCTTCTGTTGAGGGAAAGGAGAGCCACTACTCTGGCTCACATGTAGGATGCAGCCATGGAAGTAGAGTCTAACATATTGGTTGTTGACCAACTCAGGAATAAGGTTGATAGAGACATATCCAGGAAAAGACCTAAATCCTCCCCATCCAATTCCTCTCCCCTTCCCCTTCAGACGGATGAGGTAACTAGAATGCTAAAATCTCTTTCAGCTAGAATGGAAAGGTGGGAGTTAGAAGGAAAGCCCATGTATAGAAATCCCCAAAATGCTAATAACAGAAGCTTCAGGAGGCCCGGTAACAATGTGTCGTAGGCTTTACCAAGGGAACAAAGGAGCAAAGACATAGAGGATCAAAGGATTCAAACCCCTCTCCAAAATATCCTAGTTGCTCATGAGGAAGGAGAGGAGATAGATGAGATCGACCCTGAAATTCACTGCATTGAAGACACCTTCCCTTTCCCTGATCTGACTCAATCTATATATGACAAATCCCTTATGAAAAGTCAAGTTAATGAGTTGGGTAAAGGGGAAAAGGCCAACAACACTCCCAACAGATACAATCTTAGGACAAAGAATAAAAGAAGGTAATTTTGATGGCCAAGATCAGCCCCTCATAGCATAAAGGCCTGCTAAACCTGTGGCAGTCAGTACTAAAGAGAAGAAAACTCAGAATACTTCGCCAGTAGCCAAAGAACCTGTCTCTGAGGTAAGGGAATATCCTAATCCTATTTCCTCCTTTAGTTTTGAGCATGAAATTCAAAAGATTAGAATTCCCATACCCCTCTCGGAGCTAGTTAAAAATGAAGATTTCAAAAGATCCCTCTCCAAAATGCTACAATCTGAGTCCCCCCAGCCTACCAAAGACTCGGTAAACCTTCAAGATGAAAAGCTAGCAGTCATCCTAGGCCCCATGGTAGAAGATAGAGATGATTCATCCCCTCCCTTCTACACATCCCTGAACATACATGATAAGGTGTTGCATAATTGTCTCATGGATTCAGGAGATTCACACAACCTTATTCCAAAAATAGTCATGGAAGAATTGGGACTCGAAGTGACAAAGGCTTATCACGATCTATATTCTTTTGATTCAAGGATGGTGCAATGTCTTGGAGTCATCAAATACTTGGTGGTCTCTTTATTTCAACTGCTAATGAAGAGTGTGGTCATGGACATTGTAGTAGTTGATGTTCCCCCCAAGTTTGGCATGTTGTTGTCAAGATCTTGGATTAAAAGACTTGGAGGAACATTGCAGATGGATCTCACATATGCCACCATTCCAATCTTCGAAGGGGAACACAAGAGGTTGTACAGAGAAGCTTAGTTGGCCTACATTGTTAGTGATGAAGAAAACCCCACCAATCATCCCATCTTTGCACTTGACACTGATTTGGGGTCTAGTTTATTGCATATCACTGAGACTCCTGAAGCTCCTTTATAGATTAGAAAGCAACCCATTTTTAATCATGAGATACCTCCTCCAACCACCCCTGTTTGGAAGATGTTCGTTGACAGAGCTTCTTCTAGCGTAGGCGTTGGCGCTAGAGTGGTTTTCATGTCACCTTGTCAGGAGACCATATCCATGTCATACAAGATGGAATTTGAAACCACGAAAAATGTGGCAGAGTATGAAGCTCTTGTTCTGGGTATGAGGGTTGCAAAAGAAATGGGAATTAAGGAGATAGCAGTGTTCGGAGATGCTGAATTGATAATCCAGCAAGTCAGAAATGCTTATCAGGCTAAGCATCCTCAGCTCAGGAGTTACAGAAATGAGGTATGGGACCTGATTAATAATTTCTTCTCGGCTTTCAACGTTTCTTTTATTCCACGAGAGGAGAATGCTATCTCAGCTAGTCTATTCAAGATCCCTCTATCGCCTAAGATCAAATATGGGGTCAAGATAAGATATAGGCCATCCATCCCGAACAATGTAAAGCATTGGAAGGTATTCGAAGACGATCTTGAAATCGAAAAAAATCTTCAGTCTGTCGATGAATTTTTTGCATTGCACATTGATCAGGACCCTGATCCCGAAGGTGACCCTCACCATGACATATTTTTAAATAAAATTCTTAATCACCATATTGTTCAGTTGCCCAGCAATCATATTCCAAAGGGACTAGTCCCTTTAGAAAGATTGTTCGATGGGAATGATGTGGTAGTAAAGGGTAGGATTTCAAGAGGAGATGTTGATACAGCTAAGTGCAACATTGGCACACAGGAGGAGCCTAAGTTTGTCAAGTTGTCAAGCAGCCTGACCCAAGAACAGAGGGCCGAATATACTGAGTTATTAAGAGAAATTTTTGATGTGTTTGCATGGACTTATGAAGACCTTAAGACATATGACACATCTTCCATCGAACACAAGATCCCACTGAATGAAGAGGCTAAGCCATTTAGGTAGAAGCTAATACAGATAAACCCCATGTTGCTACTTGTCATGGAGAGAGAGGTGAAGAAGTTGTTAGATGCCCAAATCATTGTCCCCTTGAGATATTCTGAGTGGGTGGCCAATTTGGTTCCCATGAGGAAGAAAAGTGGAGAAATCAAGCTTTGTGTTGATTTTAGGAACCTGAACAGGAGCTCAAAGAAAGACAACTATCCCTTTCCCAACATGGAACACATATTGTAGAGGGTAACTAGTGCATATAGGATATCCATGATTGATGATTTTTCTAGCTATAATTAGATATCAGTCATGTTTGAGGATAGAGAAAAAACGGCCTTCACCACTCCTTGGGGCACATTCATGCATGCCAAGATTCCTTTTGGATTAATGAATGCAGGAAGAACATTTCAACGAGCCATGGACATAGCCTTAATCGGGGAGAAAGATCAATTTGTGGTAATCTATATGGATGACATCATGGTCTTCTCCAGGTCAGATAAAGAGTACTTCTGTCACTTGAGGAAAGTTTTCTTAAAGTGTCGGAGGTTTGGCCTTTCCTTAAACCCTAAGAAATCTTTGTTCGCTATGAAGGAGGGGAAGTTGTTAGGCCATATAGTATCAGCAGAAGGAGTGAGAATTGATCCCAGGAGGGTAGAGGCAATTCAGACCCTATCACTTCCCAGGTCTAGAAAAGAAGTCTAGGCCTTTTTAGGGAAGATTAACTTTCTGAGGAGGTTCATCTCAAATTTTGCTGAGGTGGTGAAACACATCACAGCCATGCTCAGAAAGGGAAATGAAGTAAAGTGGACTGTTGAACCCAGGGAATCTTTTGTCCAAATAAAGAAGGCATTGACTAAGGCACCTATGCTGATCAGTCCTAATTATTCCAAGGATTTCCTAATTTTTTCTTTTGCTTCTTTTGATACAGTAGCAGCGGTCTTATTGCAGAAAAATGAGAAAGGGCGAGAGCAACCTATTTCCTTCTTCAGTAAGAAATTAAGAGATGCAGAAATCAGGTACGGGATCATGGAGAAGCAGGCCTATGCCTTGGTGAAAGCTCTCAAAGCTTTCAAAGTCTATGTCTTGCACTCAAGAGTGACTTCATACATTCCTTCAGCCTCTGTGAAGGACATCCTTATGCAGCCTGACATAGATGGGATAAGAGGTAAATGGATTGCCAAGATCCTGGAGTTTGACCTAGAGATTAAGCCCACCAAGTTGGTTAAAGGGCAGGGTTTAGCCAAGCTATTGGTTGAATCCAATTGTAAGGCCTTGGGGGTTAGCTTCATCAATGCTTTCTCAAGAAATTAGCAAGTTGAGTCACCCAACAAAATATCTCAAAGTGGCTTATCACTAGCAGAATGCGCCTAGTACAGAGACATTTTATACTTTCTGCAAGAGCTGAAGCCTCTTGGTGGAATGGGAAAAATCAAGGCAAGAGATTTAAAGCTCAAGGAGGTCAGGTATTGCCTTATTGACCATGTCTTGTACTGGAAAGACCCTCTAGGGGTGTTTCTGAGGTGTCTGAACCCACAGGAAGCCCGGAAAGTTATGTTTGATTTCCACAGCTACCTTTGTGGGGGGTATCATTTCTGGAAGACCACAGCCCACAAAATTCTCAGGGCTGGGTACTACTGGCCCACCTTATTCACTAATGTCTACAGAGAAATCAGAGCTTGCATCAAATGCCAAAGGTTCTCAAGAAAGCAGCAGCTCAAATCTCTGCCACTAAAGTCTGTAGTAGCTTCAACACGCTTTCAACAGTGGGGGTTGGACTTCATTGGAGAAATTCATCCTCCTTCAAGTGGCCAACACAGATGGAGCCTGACTGCAACGGACTATTTCACCAAGTGGATAGAGGTTGTCCCCACTAGGAGTGCTTCACACAAGGTAATTATCAGCCTCCTGGAGGACATCATAGCCAGGTTTGGCTATCCCAGCAAAATTCTCACCGATAATGCTACTTCTTTCAAGTCTGAGCCTTTGGTTAAGTTCTATGAACAGTTCGAGATTTCACTGATTCACTCCACTCCCTATTATCCTCAAGGAAATGGACTAGTAGAATCTTCTAATAAAATCCTAATTAAGCTCATTAAAAGATTATTGGAAGACAATAAGAGGGCCTAGGATTCAAATCTCAAATTCGCTCTATGGGCCGATCGAGTGACAACAAAGAAGTCCCTGGGCACCTCACCTTTTCAACTTGTTTATGGGACAGAGGTTGTTTTTCCCACCCAACTCGTTTTACCTGTACAGAAATTCTTTCAGGATCATGAAGGAGAGCCAAACCATATGGTCAAAAGGATTCATCAAATGGTGGAAGTGCAGTAGATCAAGGAGAAGGTAATGTACAAAGCTTACAATCATCAGCAGAAGATCAAGCAAGCCTTTGACAGAAAGGTCAGGAAGAAGGAATTCGAGTTGGGAGATCTGGTGCTTAAGTGGGATGCACCCAGGCAGGATAGGGGCAAACACAGCAAGTTTGATGCCCTCTGGATTGGAACCTTCAAAATATTTGAAGTATTCTTGAACAACACTTACAAGTTGTGGGATTTGGAGGGCGAAGAAGTTTTTAATGGCCCAGTAAATGGGCATTTCCTGAAGAAATGTTTTGTTTGAGCCTCAGACGACTCCTCTGTTTTTGTAAATATCATTTTTTTTGTTTATTTTTGGCTTAATAAATGACTCCACAGCCCAACAGCAAGGCACTGAAACTACAAATGAGTCATTAGATCATCACAGGGATGACTCTATCCCCCATGGAGCCTAATGTTAGCTCCTAAACATGTAGGGGGTTATTTTTCCTAATAGGCGACCCCCTTTAGAGAAAAATGGCAAAAAGTGGAGTAAAAACCCACTTACCCTAAGTTTGGGGTGCAATGCGCATTTCACTAAGCAGCAGGCAAATCTGGGCAGCTAGAATCTGCGCACCGAGATCTACAGTCAAAATTGGATTACGGAGCCCCCCCGTCATTCTACCTTTAAAGCGGAGGGGGGGGTCCGGAATTGGGCGCGCATCTCTCAACAGCTTGGATATGGGAGCCTGGATCTACGATCGAGGTTGGATTTTGGACCCCCTTTGATTATCTACCTTTAATAAGGGGGGGGGTCCGGAATTGGTGGCTTAAAGCAGGTCCCCCATTTTCTTCTCCTCATTATTGCCTCCACCTTTCATACTCTACCACCTGCCTTCCACTCCATATCTCACCTCCACTCAGCGTCGTCCTGGCCCACCTCATCCCCGTTTCAACGTCTTTCCTTCTAACACCTGTCCCTCTCCTTTTTGCATCACTCTGTCATAAGCAGCACATCCCCCCTCGACCAATCATGACCCGTCACCTCCTCATTCATTGATTCCCCTCATCCCTTCCTGGTCACCGCTCACCCACCACTACCAACCATGTGCCCTAGTCTTCGCACCGGCCTCCATGCCTTATCATTAATATGTTTCAGTCAATCCATGTGGCAGCGCGAGAAGGCTTCCATGTCCCAAGAGTGCAAAGTTGACCGGGTCATTCCCAATCCCAAGGAAGCAGTTATTGAGGTAGTTGGTGGTGGTTAGACATCGTCTCCACCATAAATGGAAAGTCCAGAAAGGAACCTGAGACAAGTCAATTCTTTTGTAGGGTTGCCAGAAGTCTGATTGCGTCTGACACAAGCGCATGACTATCCAGAGACTGCAGGTGCAGGCTGCTAGTAAACATGCAAACGTAATGTTTTTAATGATAAGTCTTGGTTTTGCTGTTGTTATTGGTTTGGGATATATGTAGGAAATTTTGGCCATTTTGTAATCTATCGATCGTAGAGCTAAGATCTCGACTGTAAAGCTTTAACAAAGCCTCTGGTTCTCTGGATATAAACTGATGTTTTGAGATTTCTTGTTTAATGGTGGTCATCCTCCTCCTTTCCTTTTTCTTCTGAATCTTATGAGCCCGGGTATGGATGATCCAGTCGGGTGTTGTTGTAACTATATGATGTATGTTTGATTGTATTAGTTTCGCAATGTTTGAGGTTTACTTTGAATTTTCTCTAGTCTGAGAGGATCTCGTATCTGAGACTTTTCCCCCTTCTTTTCTTTCACCTACTCACCATTATGCAAACTTACTGACTTAAGTTAGATCAAGACCTCGCATGTCTTTGTTGTTCCAGCCCAGTTTTCTAAGTGAGCAATATTGTTCTAAGTTTACTTCCATTCGATCACCCTCTTTTTAACAAATCATGACATAAACTGATGGGCGTCGGGCTCTGCTCCTGCTGCAATCCAGGAGTGACTTCTGATGCCAACAAAGCCTATGTTGGAACATATATAATCCTAAACTTTGAGCTTTACATTCTCCACTTCATGAAAATATAATCTTTCCCAAAGTGGTAACTTTGAAATTAACTTTTGAAATTTAAATCAAATTCATTTCTGGTTAATTGGTAATAAAGCGCACATGATATCCGTCGTTGATAAATTTTTCCCATTTGATCAAACAATCCTATTTTTCCCGGAGTTTTGTAGTCGCCTGATTGCTAAAGATTCAAATCGCTAAAGGTCACTCCAGAGCTTCGCACTTCAGATGTTTTGGGAAGTCTTAACGATAAAGGACTTGAAACCTGAAAGTGTTTGTTCCTCACTTTTCATAAACCTTTAAAGGACATTATTCATAGTATGCACGTGTCTTTTAAAAGTCTCCCCTGGGTTGACATGTGGCACCCTTTTCTGATATTTTCATTTCAAGATTCGTATGATTCTAAGAAACATGTGGCACCCCCTGATCTCGACATGTCATCAAGAATGACGTCATCTCTGACACGTCACTACGGGAGGTGACTCTTCGGAAATATAACAAAGATATAATTCGCAAATCCACGAAGCACTAAAATGTTGAAGTTTTAAATATTAATTAATTAAGTTAATCTTGGTCAAAGGATAGTTAATGACTTCTCACTTCGAAGTTCGGACGTTTACCCTTCATAATATCCTAAAATATCCGAAGTCTGAATTCCCAAAGCACTTGAACTAAAATGTGATTAATTAAAACTTAAAAGTGATTATCAAATAATTAATCTTTTTGTAGCTTCAGGTTTCAAGAATTTCTTCTCGAGCTACATTTAAAAATCCTGACGTCTGAATATCCGAGGCACTTGAGATTAAAAATGATTAATTAATATTTTAAAAAAAAGATTATCTTGTAATTAATCTTTCACGGGTTCGCGATTCAAAAAATTTCAACTCTGTTTCATCGAGAACTCCCACACATGAACCGTTGATATTAATGGCATTTATCACAAATCAACAGTAATGATTTCTAGCATAGATTGAGGATTTCCAGGTATACTTTCCCATTAAGGTCAATAAATTTGTCATCAATAAAGGTATACTTGAATCAATGCACCTGATGTGAATAAAAATGCTTGATTTTGAATTTCATTTTTATCTTCTGCAAAGTAGTAAGTTTTATCCGAGTAAGAAGCTCACGCAATTTCCTCTACAACAGGTATCCTTGTTCTATTTTCGATATCATGGAACAACGAAAGATGATGAAGAAGAGTGATGCAGCTGGTGAAGGTTCAAATCTGAATGAGGACGTTCTGTAAGACACTATGTTGCAAGCTATAGACTCGATTAAATCTTGGACACATGTGTTCGAGATTCTAGAACATGAGGTTATAAATTGCCCAAAAGATTTTGGCGATGAAGTGGACGATACTCATAGAGCTAAAATCAGAATTATAGCCCAGCTCAAGATTCATAAGATAGTTGTGCGACCGAGGCTCATGCCATATAATGACATGATAAGTCGGGCCCTGGAAAACGTCGACGTCCAAACCAGGAACATTTTCAGCTCTCAAAAGGTTGTTGTTAGGTCTTTCCGACCAGAACACATACAATTAATGTATAAACTATCTCCCAATTTTAAATATAATTACAATAATGCATTCATGTTGGAGTTTGAGCAACAGGAGTGCATACAATATGACAAAATCTATCATAATATAATCAAGTCCTGGTGGGGGCACCTAGAGAAATTCAGAGCCATCGCTCATGGAAATTATGACATAGCGTCGTTGGATACTCATATGATTTATGTAGCTATAATGCTCTATAGACTATTTAGGAAGAAGAGTCCTACCTATTTCCCAGTGGCATGGGTGTCAATTATGCACGAGGTGGTTGAGGGATTCTCTTTTAATTGGGCCAAATTTTTATTAGACAATTTGGCTAAAGAAATCATGGAATACAAATTGGTGAAGTCAAAGGGGAAACCCACCCCTTTCTATATGTTTGCATATATCATGGATGTTATTTTCTTCATAACCCCTTTTCCACTAATGAACTGGAGATGGACCCTGACCAATGCTGAACCTATACACTTCTATCACTCCAAGTTGTGGGAAGACAAGGACAAATGTTTCTTCTATGAAATCTTCCACCATGTAGTGGTGCCCGTTCATATAGCTTTATATGGTTTCCCACCTCCTCGAATTTCAAATAGAATCATGGGAAATCTAGGAAAAATAGCAGATTGGTTCATCGACGAGAACTTCTCTTACATTAGGGTTTTTGGATGCTCATTCCCTCCCCATGCTCTCCCTAGGTTTTTACCAGACCGGATAGTATGCCGAGAAGTATCTTATCAAACAGTGACAGGGGGCATTAACAAGGAGCTGAAAGAAGCCCAGAAAAAGGTATGTCCTACCTTCCCTCTCTAGGTTGGTATGTTTTCATTATTAGACTTCGGTCACTCCAAAGTGGAGGTTGCAACTCTGGAGGATGTCAATTTGGTTGACATCGAGTTTAATCCACAAAAAATTGTGGAAAATCACATGTCCCAATACAACCTAAGGAGATATGTGCACGGAAAATCCCCACATGATGAAATATTTAGGGGAGTCGGGTCTTATGAGGAAGTACTGAATAGATTCTAAACCTTGTCCCCAGATCAACAGGCCAGTTTCTTTAGTTTTCAAAGGCACAGACGAAACAAATTGCCGAAAGTACTACAGGGAGAATCAATAGCCATTTCATATACATAGGAAACTGTACCTTCCAGGTTTTGAGACAGGGAGCTCTGGCAAACAAGATACTAAGGAAAATCCAAAGAACACCGAAGTTTTAATGCAGGAATTGAAAGCTTCATTATCAATTTCATTAGGCCCTCAAGCAATGACTCATCTAAAATCTTTCCTAAAGCAAGGGCATGATACATATCCTTCTACATCAACCACATATGCTGCCCATACCGTTGAGTAACAATCATCCATGGAGATAGGTACCCCTATTACTTCATTGACACCTTTGTAGACAAGTTTCAGAAATCCTAGTTTCGAAGTCATTTTTATAGGTGATCTTACCCCAATTTTGCCCGAAGAGATTCCTCCTTCGGACTTCTTCTTCAACAAGAAAAGGAGGGACATCGTCAAATGAGAAACACATCAGAAATATGGAGCAATGGTCAAACAGAAAATAATGGTGTACGATGGACATAACCAAGATGATACAGAATTTGCAAAGTAAGTTGCAGGTTCGTTGGGCACTTTTGCCACTTCTAATCAATGGTCTGTGAAAAATTTGGTCGAACAACTACAACAAAAGAACCTGTGGGTAGAGAAACTTCAAAATAAAATAAACACAACTGAGAATACTATCGATAACAAAATGAGTCGAGACTTCGAGCAGATCAAAGAAAATGATAAACAACAAATTCAACAACTCTGGGCCAACGTTTATGAGATCCAAAGGAATTCACATTTCAATCAAGGACTAATCACCCAACATGCTAAACTAATAAAACACTTGCAAGCTAAGTTGGAGTTGACCGAAGGTACCTTAGTGGATATTTCGGCTTTCCAGACTCAAGCAATGGAAATAAATGAAAAACTGGAAAAGGCCCAGCCGGATATTTTTATGAAGGTGGATGTCGTCCAAAATTGCTACCAGGCAGTAGATCTTTCTCTGAAAGACATCTACATCAAAGAAAGAGAATCTTGCTCAGCTCGAGTTAAGTTTCAAGAGGTTGTATTATTGGTACCAAAGGATGATGTCTCAGATGTTCCTTGACTTTCTCTTTCTGAACAAATAAGAGGTGATATAGCTTTAAAGGCTCGGGAAACAAATATAGCAAAAATAAAAATACTTGTCATAGATATAAATGAAGCTTGTCTAGAAGCGTTGTCATTACTAGACAAAGGACTAATTGATTTTGAAGGAAATGATATCTCCAAAGCCCTGGGTCAAATTGATATAGCAAAGAACCAGTATAATTCCAGAACAAGCAAAGAAGAAGCTCTAACGACAATTCATAAAATGAACCAAATTGATCTCCTTCAAATAAATAAATGGATAGTAAACCCAAGCTTGCAATTACAGGTCATATCTCAAGGAGCGAAAAGGATACAAGAAAATATGCCTCATGTAAAGAGGAAGTTATACACTTTTGAGGTGAATGAAGCCACCAATCCTTCAGGGTTGGTGGTGAAATTAGTGAGTAAATGCATCCAATGTATTGAATATGGGAAAACAAGCACATTCGGAAGCAAGTAAGAAAGTGACATTGCATTACTGGATATAGTTGAAGGGACAAATGGAAACAAAGATATGGTGACCATGACGTTGTGCTAAAGTATGAAGAAGATCATATGACAGATATATCTGGCCCAAAGGAATGAAAAAAGAGGAAACGTTTTGGACAACAGACAAAGAGATTGCCAACAAAACCCATCATTTTCTATGTTCTATTTCTTATTTCACATATTTGCTATTTTAAATTATGAGAAGTCCAACCTTTTTAAGTTGTGACAAGTTTATATAAATACATAGATTTAAGATCTATTAATGGTTGCTTCTTGTTGATTTTAATAGAGAAAACTCTCCTTATTGAGTATTAATACAAGTGCAGACAAAGATTCCAAATTTTGTTTAGTTTGGGTTATGTGTTTCTTCTGTTTTTCCATATCTCAACATTTCTTTATGAAATTCATTGATAAATGTTTGATTTCAATTTAGTACAACAACTACTATAATTGTATTTCATCATTAATTTGTTAAGTAAACAGTTTTTCCTCTGCATTTACTATGAGCAAATTAAGACCTGGGAGCTGTGTGGATTACTGTATCTTATACTTTATTCAAGGTCACACCATCTATTTTCTTCCACTGCAACATGGTGAGACTCTTCAAAAATTGATGCCTTACTTTGTTTTACAGTTTTTTATTTTTCTCTCACACCCTTCGATATTACAATTTTGACTCAGACATGAAGTACGACCTCTGTGCTGCCATACTGTTAATTTCATTTAAGGAATTTTTCTCATATAACTAAGGTAGAAAAATCACTTTGAAAAAAAAACACTCTCATAAACTTTCCTGATGCTTGACATCACTCTTTGAACCTTAAGTTTAATCTCAGGAACAACAACAGGAATCTAGCAAGTATTCCTAGATTTCACAGAGATTGGTCCTGGCCGACAGGTGGTAAATGAAGGTGGTATGGCGAGAGTTGTACGTGGAGTTGGGAATGTTACATTCCAACTCGAGTTTGGGGAACTCTTGGAGCTTGATGGAGTTCTATTTGTTCTAGGGTAGAGGGTTAACTTGCTCTCAGTATCAACCTTGGAGGATGTAGGATATTGTGTATTGTTCAAGAGGGAACATGTCTTTATCTACAGGAAGGGAGAGGACCCGGTAGAGCTACAGTTAATCGGTAACTGGGTGGACATGTTGTATATGTTGAGAGGACAACCTTCAATGTATGATTCAACATCGGATGAGGAGCGTGAGGAGGCTCCTGAGACTGCGATGGCACCAAGAATTCAGTCTTGCATTCCGAGAGAAGAGAATGAGTCTCTTCTGAGCACTGGCAGGAGGCTCAACGAGGTTGATCGAACCAATGCTCAAGATGAAGTGATATGGATTTTATGAGCAGAACGAAATGAATACCGATTATTAATAGGTGCTTAACACAAAAATAACAGAGATACAGTAAAACTGGTTTTCTATTAAATCACGAAATAAGCTGAAACTG
>JZKD02S1826645.1:136503-157174 GCA_000966675.3 Picea glauca | reverse complement strand
TCAAAATGGCCCCGGAAGTTAAAACTGCTAAAAATAGTAAATTACCAAAATTGCCAGAAACATGTTTTGGGCCAGTTGGAGAAGGTGGGTGGCCACCGATATCCACCTAGATCATGAAGTGAGCTTAGGGCTCCAAGATGTTTTCAGAAGAATATATTCTAGTTTGAGTTCTGTGCAGGTGTTGAGGATGGCTCCAGGTTTAGAGGGAGCTCCTACAGAGAACAGTGTGATGGAACTAGATGATAGTGGTGGTAGCGAGTACTTCCCTCGCTAAGAGGGAGTGTTAGATTTTTAGCTCGAGAGGTACTCCATATGTTTTGTCTTGTATGCGGATGTTACCTTATATTTACACTACCAGTCACTTAACTTTGTAATGTTTTTTTTATAAAGTTGTTTTAAGTGGTTCTTTTATTAAAGTGAATTTTTAATAAAGTGTACCTTCTAATTTTAAAGTGACTTTATTTCATAAAGAAGTTTTGTAATAAAGTGAAATCACTTTAATATTTTAAGTGATTCATTTTGGAGGGAATGGATCATGACCCTTGATCTTGAAAAAGGCAAGATCTAATCTTGGCCTTTGAATTTAGGGTTGGGGAAGGTGAAAAGACACTTTGGAGGGAAAATGTCATTTTCATATTTATAAAAGAATGCATTGGGTAGTGTGCAAGACACATCGAATCACATTGGGAGAAGATTGAGAGAGATTTTTCGAGTAATCTTGAGAGAGGAAAGTGAGCAGCAAAGAGAGCACATTTTCCAAGGGAGCTAGGGCACAAATCCCAAGAAAATATTTTATGTTTTGTGGCTGAGTTATTTTTCTGTTGTTGGAGGTCGTACTGTATGGATCCGTACAGTCTGTCACTGATTTTCATCTGTAGGATGGGTTGTTGTGCCATCTGGGCCATCTTTGTATTCCATCAAGCAAGCAAGAGAAACTAATTTGGGAAGCTCATTAGAGTCAGGTGGAAGGACACTTCTGCGTGGAAAAGACAATGGCAGTGTTGCGACAACATTTCTATTGGCCAAAACTCCGACAATATATCAACAAGTATATCAGGTCTTGCACAGCCTGCGCCATTGCCAAAATGGCCATTAAGAAATAAGGCATGTACACCCCTCTTCCTATTCCCGAAAGGCCCTGAGAATCCATCTCGATGGACTACATGTCGGTCCTTCCTTCAACCAAGCAGGGAAATGACAGTGTTTTCGTGATGGTTGATCGATTTTCCAAGATGGAGATTATGATTGCCTGCAAGAAGAGCATCATAGTAGAGGCCATTGTCAATCTCTTCTTTGAATGAGTATGGGTACATTTTGGGATACCACAAATAATCATCTCCAATAGGGACATTCAGTTCCTTAGCACATTCTGGTTGATCCTCTGGTCATGGTTGGACACCAAGCTCACAAAATCCACAACCTTCCACCCACAAACGGACGGCCAAACTGAGGTCGACAATAGGATGATCGTGCATATCTTGTGCATGTACAATTCCAAGTATCCACGCACATGGGATGAGAGTCTTCCCTATGTTCAATATAGTTACAATAGGGCCATGCGTAGCTTAATCGACCATAGCCCCTTCCAGGTGGGGTTGGGATTTCAACCATTGGGTGCCATGGATGTTTCACTACCCCTTGCATCCACACATGCAGAATCATCCCATGCGCAAGTTCAAGATATTTTGCAGAAGTCTAATGCCAAGTACAAGCAATGCCATGATCAACATCGGGTGCCACACAAGTTTTAGGTGAGAGATAAAGTTTGGTTACACTTGCAGAAAGAACACCTTACAAGACCCCATCGAAAGCTTCGTTCATTCCGCTATGGACCTTACACCATCACCAAGGTTGTGGGTGACAACACTTTTGAGATCAACATCTCCCACTTCCTTCGCTTGCACCCAGTGTTTAATGTGGACCTCCTTTGACCATACTTTCCACCCTTATTGGACACCTCAGAGATAGCACAACAATTGACACTGACAGAGCTCAACCCTGACTGCATGGAACAGGAAGCCACTGATTAGATCATGGACACACAGGTCAAGGGTAATCGCCAACAAAAGATTTAGCTTTATCGGGTTGTCAAAGTGGATCAGCTCTTGCACCAAGGTAAGTTACTCACCCAGGGCCAAATTCAACAAAAAATTCCTCATCTGATGGGGGAACTCAACGCAATGGAGAACATTACTTCCTAAAAAGGGAGGATTGATATAGGTGGATATCAGTGGCCACCAACCTCTTTCATTTGTCTCACATACAACTTTCATCTTGGCAGTTACAATTTTCATCTTGGCAGATTTTTTTTAGCTTTTCGGGTCCTCAACTTCTAGGGTTTTTTTGAGTACCTAAACAATGTTTTTGGGCCCACCACAGTCACACCATAGACAGAGTCAGAGTGTGATGACACGATGTGTATTCATCATATAGACCTTTCAAACGGGCTATCGTGCGCCTGAAATGGAGATCGTATGAAAAAGTTATGACCCCGAGAAGTTGATGTACCAACTTACCCCATCGGGGTTGAGATGACTTTTAGTGCTTCATCTCCTAGGGTTAGGTTTTTGGATGTCTAGGTTTTTTGTTTACTTCTTGATGCTAAAAAGGCCTGGAGGCCTCATTGTAATGTGCTTAGACGAATGCACGCAACCGCCACAACTCTTCTCAGAGATTAGCTACCACCATTCGAGCAAGATTATTTTCATTCTGCGTTTTACTGTTTCAACAGATTTCTTTATTGAAAAAAAGTTATGTTTCACTGTATCTGTGTTATTGTTCTATGTATATCTGTGTTAATGTTATAAATATGTGTTTTATTTTGTTCTGTTGATAAATCTGGATCAAAGACAATAAGCAACTAGTCACTCCTTGCCACATGTGATTTCGAAAAGATAACATTAGTAGGTCCTTATGCTTCACGAGAATTCAATAGAGAGGCAGATCTTCTCTCTAAATCAACTCTACAAAAAACTGCAGGCCAGATTACATACAACTTGTGGCTGGATGGCCATGAGGGCCCCACACATGTGATCAAAATCTACTAAAATCAGATTCTATCAGCCCCTGCAATCAGCTTCAGATTTTGCTTTCATATTTAACATGTCTTATGATCAACACCGATGACATACTCCTTCTGCTCTAGCACTAACTCTCTCCTCTTTTCAGACTTGTTGTAACCTCTCATTCTGTTTTGCATGTACCTTAATCTCTTTCCTCCATCTGAATTGGACTATCCAATTATTTGGTGAAAGACTTGGTCAATGCAAATAATTGTTTGTATCCAGTATCAGAGAACATATTATATTAATTAATATAATTGGGAAATTTTTTTCTGCTGAAAAAAAAAAAAGGTCCCTATGAGGCCTAAGGTGACAAATAAAAGTGTAACGCTACTTCTTCATATGATGTCACATGTTGACTAATTATCCTATATGATTTTTATGATTTTGTTTTAGATATATAATTTGCTAATATGTACAACTTTAATGTCAAACACTTATTATTTTAATTCAATGCGAAAATAATTTGAATAATTAATCTACACACTTATTTATTAATCATAGGCTTGTAAAGACTACATTCTCAACTTTTTCCATGACATAAAACACATATATTATATTATTTATTTATAGAAATGAAAAACATTTTATTAAAACAAAAAGAAAATATCACAAAAAATCCTTAGATCCAAGGCAATTTTAATCCACTATTCTGGTAGCATTTAACATCAATAAGATTTCGAAGATGGTGAAAAGTTTTGTACTAAAGGCTCTTGAAACCTATCATGTTTCATTGGTCTCCCAAATGTTGTTTGATTAGAAGGTCTTTTGTGACATGAGGTATCTTCAACATAAAAATATAAATATGAGGTAATTAACATGGAACTAGAAATTTGAAATGATTCAAAGCTGAAGATTTTTATGTGGATATTGAAACATAATAATAAGGATACGTAAAGTAAAATATTTTTTTTTCTTTAAATAAGAAAGAGCAATTATATAATTATATGGTTTTCGTATATGAAGTGAATGGATCTTGAAACTAATTTTTTTGATTGTTTTTTTTTCGCCAAGAGAAATAGGTATAAGAAACTCACCCATACTTATTCACATTTTATGGATGGATGGAGCTTAATTATCTTGATCTTATCATATGGAATGTGCTGATATAATATACAAATAGATTCGGGCCATTATAGTTAAAAAGAAAGGTTATCCAAGCGAGCTATGGATCACCAAATCCTGAACCACAACCACAAGATGGTGTTCTCTTCTTCTCCCTCCTGCTACTCGTGTACTCAGGTTAGCGTTCCTCTGCACAGGAAATTAAAATTGGGTTCCTCTACACAAGGATTGCTTCAGCCTCAGCCTCAGCCTGTGAACTACCTTAATGGCAAGGCCTTCATTATCAGAAGATGCAGTGGCTTTCACATCCGGAGTAGATTTCCAAGGAAGAAGCCAATGAGCTCGACAGATATCAGAGCTCATAATCACGCAATTTTGGTTACAACAGGGCAGTTGGAGCCACTAGATTTGACAGAGGAGAATGTTAATCAAGTTTTAATTGATGCCAGATCTGAGGTATGCTCACCCTTGTACCAAAATTAGCTGAACATTTCCCCCATTTATATCACTCGGCTTTGAAGTATATGGTCTTGCAGTGACTTGGGCACCGTTGTTTCTGTGATTTAATGGATGTTTTCATGTTCCAGTTAATGCAGCTTTTCGATTCTGCAGTGGGTATTTCAGGTGATTTGAGTTCTGTTAAGTTTGTTTTGTTATTTCAACCATTAAATAAATCAAATGGGTGACCTTCAGTTTAAGTGCATGTCAGTTCTCTTAACTGTTGAGAAGGTTTTCAGGAGTTGTAGAGCTTGCAGAGGTAGATGGCCCCTTTGTGAAGCTCAGACTAAAAGGACGGTTTTGGCACGAAAGATCAATGGTCTTGGCAAGGATTGGCACCTACTTACAGAAGAGAATACCTGTAAGTCCCTTTTTAATATTTTTTTTCTGTGTATGTATCACCTTGATTTGGAATTCTTCAATTCCCCATTTCTTGATCCACTTCAACCTGTCATCGTACCATTCCTTCTGACCAACTGAAAGGCCATCAGAGAAAATTTTGACATCTTAATCTGACTGGCCACAGGAAATTTTGGAAGTGGACATTGAAGACGAAGCTCAATTGGATGACAGTCCTGAGAATTTTTAAGGTTCTTTTATTCTGGGTGATTACAGCATGGCATTGAATCTGAGAAAGGGCATTTAATCTGCTTCTAAGGGTTATCTTGTTCTAATCAGAATAATTTCTGATACTCTTGGCATGATTCTCTCCAATGTTATGAGTATTCCCAGAGCAACTTCATATTGTAATTTAGTCTATCTTAAAGTCTTACAATCTGCTTCACTTGCTGTTCTCTCTTAATCTTATCCTTGTTTAAAAGTTGAGATGATAGGTACCAGACTTGCAATAAGTCTCTTAACCTTAGTGCAGCCTTGAAGATACTCAAATATCAGACTGGTTATAGATTCAATCTGTTTGTCTCATCTGGTTTAGCCCCTTGCTAGCTGAGGCATCTCCTGACTTGAAAAGGTATGCCATAATGGCAATAGAACATCCTACTGTTTGTGGTTGCAATAACTCTTTCACATCATGCTAGAAATCTTAATTGCTGAAGACTTTTATTAGAGAGGATGAGGCTTTAGTAGGAGTGATGGCTTAGTATTGAAAGTAGGTCACTTTGTAGTATAATTTGAAGGGCATTAAACCATTTGAAGGAAAATTAGATGAAAATATGTTGGATAACTAGCTACACTACTTAGATGTCACTTCATTTGCCATAGGTATAGAGCCAAGAGGCAAGTCCATTATTGTGCTATTGCATTGCAACTTTGCACATTCCAGTCAAGCCACAATCCAAATATTGTTAGCCACAATGCAAGAATGTAGAGTGTAGAAAGAGATATTGTTAGCACAATCTAGTCAAGCCACAAATGCATAAAGAAACATTGTTTTTAAAAGATGAGAAGTTGTGACTAAACAAACATGTGAAACAAAAGATGAGGAATGTGAAATAAATTTGATTTCCATTAAGACTCTGGAGTGCCTCCAATCACTAGTCACGGCCATTTACCAAATTCCCAAGTTATCATGGATTCGCTTAACTATGATTTCATATATATTTACGATTATTTATAGATATACCAACATCCTTAAGGAAGAGTGCACAATTATGTGGCTTTTCATGATATATTAGTGACAACTATGTGGCTTTTCATGATACATGAGTTATAGATGATTTAAGGTATTCACATATTAAATTTCAAGGTGTAATTTTTTTTTGGAATATATAATTTTTTGTTGTCAAAATTTTACATAACTAAATGTAAATTGAGATTTTTAATAGCGGCATCTTATTTTTTTGCAAAGCACAATGTATATGTTTGTGTACATTCAAGACTTTAGGGCGTAAATGATAATATTTCTCTATGAAACAATGTACAGATGTAGAGGATAGATAGTCTATACTAGTGGAACACTATATTTGAAAAAGTTTTGATTGTATTTTAATTTTTGCAAATTTTTGCCCTTCATATTTTTCAAGCCTTAAAGAGGACTATGATAAGGATGCCTTCTTCCCCACTTCCTTTTTTCTCTTGGTGGAAGAAACACTTAGCAGGTTGATAAAAGCCCATTTAGGAGAGTTGGATTATTGTTCAAAATTGAGATTTTCCAATCCCTACATCTCTCACCTATCGAGTTTGTGGATGATTTGATTATCATCAAAGATGAGATGATAAGGGATGCCAAATTTTTGGCAAAGTTGTTGGGTCTTTTCTTGAGAGGAACATGTATGGAAATAAGCCTCAAAAATCCTTCCATGTTCTCTAGCAAGCCAAGGAAATGATTAAGAAATTGTTATCTTTCAAGGTTTCATCTATTCAAGATGGTATTGTATATCTAGGTTTTCGACTCAAACCAACTAACTACTTTATTAAGGATTGTGATTGGTTGGTTGACAAAATCAAGAAAATAATCCATGATTGGAGCTATTTCTTAAAACTCTATGTTTGGAAGACTCACCATGTTAAAATATGTTCTAGATGCAATGCAAGTCTATTGGATCTATCTCTTTGTGCTCCCTAAGAAAGTACTAAACAATGTTATGTCATTCTTCAGTAGTTTTCTCTAGAGTGGAAACTTTGAGCATGAAAGAATCCATCTTTCTAGATGGTCCCATATATGCATGCAAAAGATGTGGAGATAATGTTGTTTAAATTACTTAGCTCTATTTGGGAAAGCCCTCTTAACAAAGATGGAAGGGAAGTTGATTTATGGTTGCAAGTTGTGGCACTTGATGTTTATATAAAAATATGTTCACCCTTCCTACCTTCTTGAGTGGATTTGTGTTAGGGACCTAACTTCCCTAACCCCTCAAGTAGGTAGAATAATATGTTTTCTATGTAATAAAGGCCGACATTAGTAAATAAGGCCTTTGTAATAATGTGAACACGTCTAATGTAAGAAGACTTAGTAGAAGCTTCTGCTTCTAGAAAGATCTTCCTCTAGAATGTTCTTTAGAAGATAGAAATAGTATAAATAAGAGTATAAGGAATGTGAAATTGTTGTCTTGAGAATTATTTTGTAATTGAGCTTTGCTTTGTTGGAGGTTCCCCCTTGAAGAGACAAGTCAACTTGGATTTCTATCAATAAAGGTATCATTTCTGGTGTTATAATTCTCTATATTTTTCTTTTTTTGCTAATAATTCTCACATCAATTTTGTTTCTAACTCTGCATAACACATCTGGTACCTTACAAGAGGTATCAGAGCACTTTCCTCTACATAATTTGAGACAAAAAAAAACTTCAAGCTAGAGACATGTACTGTTGACGTCTTAAAAGCGCAGTGATATGTTATTCAATGGGTAAAACTACACACAAGAAATACACTCAATAAATACAAGACTTGTTTCATAGGTTACTCAAAATGGGGAAGACTACACACAAGAATTAAAGTCGGTTTCATGGGTTACTCGAAACAAACGTTTCACCTCGTTGGAAACCTTTGTAATTCTTGTCAGTACCCCTTTGAGTAGTACCACATCAGATAGTACCTGTGCAAGTCCATTCACTCCCATGTACCCTAGGGTATATAGGGAGTCCCATAGGTCTCTCCTGAAACCAGCTCTAGATCAACTTATAGGCCACATGACTGTTATACTGACATCGAGAACAACACTTGGGAAGATCACTCTCACGTACCAAGGTAATCGGGTAGTACGACTAAGGGTATGGTCGAACCTCCTTAGTTGGTGCCTTGAGATACTGGGTCGAGTACTATTGTTGGACCTCATTGGTATATCAGAGAGCTATAGCACAGGGAAAACCCTTTTCCATAGGAATCCTCTAAAGCCTAACCCTTGTTGTCGAAACAAAACAAAACACATAGAGGGGAAATTTTGCCATGCATCCTTACCTCCTGCATCTAGATTGTGAAATTCCTACACAATTTTACCTACTAAAAATTTGGGCATTTGGTCACTGTAGTATTATTCCAATCAGAGTATAACTCCACGAGAGTAAAAAAGAGTATAGTGGTCCCAATGGCACCCTTATTTGATACCTATCCTATTGGATTCCTCTCTTCACCCTGATCGTAGTGGTACCTATCACTTATAATCCTTTTTTTTATCATGGTCCCACTCAACCCTCCCAACACCCTTATTTGGGACCTATCCCATTGGATTCCTCTCTTTTCCCTGATCGTAATAGCATCTATCACTTATAAGTATTTTTCTTTTTTTGTGGTCCCACCTACCCACCCACTTCTCGTCTGCCTACCTCCCAAATGGCTCACACCTGCAACCAAGCATTTCACACCACCATCAAAGCCTTGGAAACCGACATCAACCAAAACAAGAATGATATATAGAACATCAATTACAATATTGCTACCCTCAACTCCATTGTTGACAACCTCTCTACAAAGATAAAAGAAGTGAAACAATCCCTGAAAATATTTTCTAAAGAGATGAAAAACTCATGAGTCAATTTCGAGGCCCTACCTGCTTTGAACAACCTTCCTACCGAGATGTTGTTAACTACTCCCATTCCACGACCTTTCATTCCAACCACCTTCATTGTGAACTATGTCTTCCTAAAGTTGAGGTGAACAAATTTGATGGCTCAGATTGCATCGATTGGATCACTTAAATGGAACATTATTTCTCCTTGTATGACATTACTGATGAATTGACCAAACTTCATATTGATGTTCTTTATTTGGATCCTAACCAATGGCAATGGTGGCAATGGAAAAAAAATTCCCATTGAAGGTATATTTCTTGGACTTAGTTTGTTGTAGACCTGTACAAACACTTTGACACCAACACACATCATTTGGGTTGTTTGACCAAGTTGAAACAACCAAGTACAGTGGAAGAATATATAGTATCTTTTGAGAAATTAGATTTATGAACGAATGGAATGAAAAACACCTTTTTTTGGGACTGCTTAATTAGTGGCATGAAGGGTGATATCTGAACCCATGTCTTAATGGCTCAACCCTTGAATTGGATTGAAGCTACTAACTATGTTAAGGAAGCACAATAGGTAGTCTATTCCCAAAATTGAAAACCCTCATTTTATTCCTCATCCCCATCCCACCACTCCCAACCCTCCTTCCTCTCCTCTTAAAGTCCACAAATTAACCAGAGCCAAAAATGGATGAATTCCATTTGAAGGGTCTTTGTTATAATTGTGATGAAAAATACTTTCTAGGGCACAAGTGTAAGGAGATAAATCTTTGTATGGCCATTTTTGAGGATGTTGTTGAACAAGATGTCGATGATTCCCCTCTTGAAGATCTGTCCCAAGTAGATGATCATACCACATCCTCTGACCGCTCAGAAGCTAAACCACTTATCTACTCGAATGCCCTCACTAGTCTATTGATCCGAAAATTCTTAGACACCACCTCTCTCTTTACATATATACATGTAGTATCTAACTTAATCCAGAATAATTTACTAATCGTATTGGGGTGGTTTATAGAATTTTGATGATGTGCTCTTTACCCAAAAACTCATAAATTGAAGATTAGTTTGTTTGATAGTGAGATGAGACAACATAAAATAAAAGAACTCAAATTACATACTCTTGTTTCATCTCTAAGTTCCCTTTAATCCAATGAAAATTGCTTTTTCCATCTCAAAATACCAAAATCACATGTAAAATGACTCACATATGCCAATTTAATGGATTCTATTAAATTCTTTACTCAAAACAAGAAAATAACTTCAACATTGAAATCCTTGCGAATTTCTGAGAAATTTGACTATAAAGTCGATCAATTTCTGAACTAGCTCAATTTCATCCTCTTTAACACACAAAACAATACATTAAATGCTCATTAATAGAAAATTGAACGAAGACTTTTAAAAATGACTTCAAATCATAAAATAGACCTCAAATTCATTATCTTTGCGAAAAATCTTGAAAAATGAGTATAAATTTGCCTATGTTTCATCAATATACCTCATGGCACGCTTTACGAGACAATGCTAAACTCGCTCTTCTTCTGCACGTACTTCCATGTAGTCTATATGACCTTGGGATTTGTTCCCTACATTGTACTTCCTTGTTATTCATGCTCTGTATCGAGATCTATGCATGGGGATGTGTATGCCTTGGGATCTATGCCCAATATATAGGGCTAGGTCCAAAAACCTCCTCGCGAATTAGTTGGCAATTAAATGCCAAAAATAGTGGCATCTCTATTAAATCCAGGCTCATTTGTGTATTGGTTAGAACAATGGCTATTAATAGCGGAGGTCAGGGGTTCTATTCCCGCGATCCTCTCTTGGAACATTCATTGGTTTGTTGGTTTGTTATATAGTTTTAAAACTATATATAGGATATGCTTTTAAACCATATGGTGTGTATGTTGGTATAAATTTAAGCCCTCACGCAATATGGTGGAGTGTGGTCCTACGTTAATACATAAAACAAGGGATAAGACTAGGGTCGAGGGCTTAGGCCCTCAACCCTTTAGCCTCCCAAACAAACTTTAATATTAATTCAAATACAATATATGCCATATAGAGGTTACGTCACAAATGAGGGTGCGATGGTAATGGGGCTTGTGTTAAGGCTTGGGAGGTTATGGAGGTCATGGATTTAACCCATGTAGACTCCATAATTTTAATATACCTTAACCATCATTGGCCAATGGGGGGCTACCGCATGGCGACCTTTCATTGGCTCATACTTGCCACTTGTCAATATACCATTCATCCACCTGGAGGTACGATCTGCCCAGTCATCTGCCAAATCACTTGCCAACTGGATATGCCACATCACTTGTTGTACGACTATGTGCCATGTTTCACCCTTGCAGTGGTGACACATGTCGCCTCTTTTTTCCCATGTACTTTGAAATTTGACCTGGCTAACCCAAACTTTGACTGCTTATATCTTTTGCATACAAACTCCATTTGACTTGGTGTTTACGTCATTGGAAATATGACGAAAATCTCTACAAATTGATGTTATTTTCAAGATGATTTGAGATGATCGAATTTTGAGCATTTATGGATCCCCCGGGACTTTTGTGAGCATTCTGGATCCTCCTAGACTTCTGTGAGCGTTCCTCAGATCCTCTTGGATCACACCTTCCCACTGAAGAACTTTTGGACCTCCAAAAGTATATACTTTCAACAACTTAGTGATAATAATTCACTTTTCCATCTTGTTGATTCTTTTGGAATTTAGTCTTCATCTTGGGTCTTCAATCTTAGGTACTAGATCAATGTGCTTATGTCTACTTCTCAGGAATATGGCTCTGACTCTAGCCTCTGACACTGTCACTAATAGCTCTGGTTCTGGCTCATAGATTCCTTGGCAACAAAAGTCATGTTCATTGAATCTCTTCTATACTTGTATTTTGTATTTTAATATCCACTCCCATCTCCTTCTAAAGAAAGTCCACCTTGACCAATATGAAACCAAGTCGGATGTTGATCTATGCCTTTCCCTTTTGGACTCTTTATTCTTGTATTGCTTGATGTATCTGTAGGAGTTCCTAAATGAATACTCTATCCATTGTTGTTCCTACCTTGAAGAACAATTATGCTTGTATTTTTATCATCTATACCTAACTTCTCTTGTTCAAGGTATACATCCATACAAACATGACATACTATTTAAATATGCTTATAGCATGCACCTTTATATGCCTCTTATTCTCCGAAGAGAATTACTTCTTGATGCAGACCCTCCCTTCTCTCCTCGGCGTTGCTCGACCTCCCGATCAAGGATCGTTAGTTATTCTCGAGTTGGATCAGCTCCTCGAGACCTTGCTGGTCTCATACTCAATGAACCACATGACTTGTTATCACCTTTAGGGTTTTTATGGCCATGATCTAATTGTTACCAACTTCTCCGTCAATCGATGGTTCACAGAAATTACAGGCTGCTAATGTGCTCGCTCTTTATCGAAGAACTCTATCCCCGCAATCTGAAAAGTGCTCACCAAAATCTCCTTTAAATTGTGATTGTTGATCTCTTGTCCCGTCCAGATCAACAACGTTGGTAAATAGCGGGCTGCGAACTAGCACATCCGTTAATTCTTCCTCCATTCCTTGCAATGGCTCCTCACCGTCGATTTTCTCAATCTCACATCGACGATCATTTGCGAGTCTGGTTCTCCTGGTGCTCTATCTCCAACCTCACACTGACATATTCTAGCTCTTTCCTCACCTATGACCTTGGGTGTGGCCCAAGGCTTAACCTCCTGGCACTTTTCAACTTCGTCACTTTCAACCAAGACCAGATCAATGGTCCTCAACCTCTTTCACGATCAACGATCGAGATTCACTTCGAGATTTTGCGCTTCGAAAGTTCGACACTTTAGACCTTCGTTCTCCCTCGGAGTATTCCTTACCCAAAGTTCTGAATTAGGCGCCACGTGTCCACCTCGAATCAATGGCTCTAGTCCACCTCAGGACTTTGGCCTTCATAAGTCTCAACCTTTCCACATTGGCTTCCTCCTAGAATGCTTTCACCCAGAGTTCACGATCTACTGGCGCGTGTCCTCCTTCACGATCTATGACTGTGAGTGACTTCGGATCTTCGGGTTTTGAGAGTTTTAAACTCTTAGTACTTTCCTCCTCCCGAAGTAATTCCACCTAAAGTATGTGATCTGTTGACGCGCGTCCTTCTGTATCCGACTGTCACTATCCACTCCGACTCTTCAGGCTTCAGGATTTCCAACTCCTACACACTCGCTTTCTCCCGGAGTGTTTTCACCCGAAGTCAACGATCTGTCGACGCGTGTCTCACTCAGATCGACGGTCACAAATCACTTTGACTATTCGGGCTTTAGGAGTTTCAACACTCCACCTTCGCTTTCTCCCAGAGCAGTTCCATCCGAAGTACACGATTTTTCGACGGTTGTCCTTTTACAGATTTGATAGCCACGACCCACTTCAACTCTTCGCAACTTCGGGATTTTGTCACGCTTTGCATTGGGAATCCTCCTAAGTGAAATTTCCCAAAATCTCAGGTCTGTCGCCAGGCGTCCCCCTGGATGATGGACGATCCATGGCCTGTTCGGGACTTCGACGAATCCACGCTCCTATGAGCATATAGAGACTTAAAACTTGTGCGCTTTTTCCTAGATCCAACGGTCTGGAATGATCCCAGTCCTTCCTGGATGGATATTAGTCGATGACTCATGAAAGCTTCAGAGCTTCGCTTCCTTCGAATATTTATCCCTGCTATCTCTCTTGAGATTCACTTCTCGAACCCTTTGAATCCTCAGAGGGTCACTTCGACACTTAGTCGAACTTTGAATCTGTGCACTCCTTGCAATAGATTCTTGCACAATACTTAACTTCTTGTGGGCGACTGTGCACACCTTGCAACAGTCTCTTTGCACTCCTTGCAAATGTAAGTTTCATGATATCTCTTATAAGCTTCTGAGTCAATACAGACTCCATCAACACACTCCTTGCAGACTATATGCACACCTTGCATAAAATCAATGGTGAGAAACGATTTGAAACTTATCCAAATACTTCACAGTTTCATATACTCAATAACATAACTCATTCATCCATGAAAATAGAAAATATCAGGGAACTGTAAATAGTAGCAACACCATGCATTGGATCAATTTTCCTCTGTTATATTCATTGAAATGTAAATGGCTACAACTATGATAAAAAAATAACTAAAAATTCAACAACAGCTAAATCACAACAATCTCCTACTAATTTGAAGCAGCCTCATTCCAGTGTACACTACATCTACTTATACAAAAGGGCCCTTAGGGTTCCCTCGGACTACCTATCTTCTTGAAAGAAGCTAACTACCCCTCAAAAATTCTTAGATTAAAGTCTAGGAGTGAAACTCCTAGATCACTCATGATCATTCAATCCCAAGCGTTTTGATATTCTTCAGTTTTCAGTCAGTTCAAGAAAGATTTGCAGGAAACACCAACGTTTAAGATTTCGAAATGATTCAACGACGCACTAAGGCACTGAGTTGTCTCTCCACGTGTGCTTGTTGACGATGCTCCTGCATCACTTCTCCTTTACCATCTCTAGAAAGTCTTGCATTACTTTGATGCTCTTTCCATTTCTCATTTACAAGTTCCAACTTCTTGCATCCTTATGTTCCTTCACCTTCAGTTCTTCAGAATCAAGAATGTTGAATTATACAATTCGATTCATATATAGCCCTTTAGCTGATTACAAAACAATACAATTGTCCATTATGTTCTCTAAAGGCCTTAGAAATCTTTACAATGATATTCCTCTCATTGTAAAACAATATGTATAGGTGGCTATCTAGAAATATCTCTAACGAGATTCCTCTCACTCTATAGCAAAGTATAAGGTGGTTATCTAGAAATATCTCTAATGAGATTCCTCACTCTCAACATCATATAAGGTGGAAATATAGTAACTCTCTTACAAAACTCCTCTCACTCATACAAGGTGGAAATATAGAAATTTTACAGAGTCCCTCTCACTCTTATAATTTACAATGAGTGGCTTACAAGCCTTCTAATAGACTTCAGGAGATTTACACATATGCATATTATATTTACAAATATACATATTCATAATGAAATTTTTTAGATGGTTTACTAATGGACTAATTTTTCCCATTTTACTGGGAGGAGTCTCGCAAATTTCGATCTCTGACAATGCCTCTGACGTTGATGTTGAATCTGATGTTGAATCCAAGTAACCATTGGACCATACTATCGATCTTCCCGACAACCTGTATAACCTCTCCTTTCGAATACCAAGTATTATTTCCATGTCTGGAGTAGCTTCCCTTGAATACACAAGTGCTCAACCATTATGGAATGTGACCGTGTAGCCTTCATCTTCAAATGTTGCAATTGGGAGTAGGTTTACCTTTAATTCTAGAACATACAACATATGTTTGATTCCCAGAACTCCTCCCAACTCGAGCTAGAATCTTACATATCCATACCCTCTTATTGTGTGTCTGGTGTTGGTTCTAGATCCCACAAAGCAATCTTTGTTGGAATTTGAGAAAGTCAAAATATTGATCTTATCCCAATCATGTAGTGAGATGAGCCACTGTCCACAAACCATTCTTCGATGTCTTCATATATCACTTTTCCAAGACCATCCATCAGGAAGTATTCTTTCCCAACCCTTTCAGTAAGACCATTGAATTCATCTGGAGCTTGTGCTTGTCTTCTCATAAGTTTCACTACATCTTTTATGTTCTACTTCGAACATAAGTGTGGGTAAAGTGTCTGGCACTTCTCAATCTGGTGTCCACTCTTACCACAACAAGAGCAGAGTGTCTTGTTCCACGATCCCTTCTTAGCATTCCTCCTTTTTCTCTGACTTGAGAAATGATCTTCCTTCTTCTAGGAGGGCTTTACTTGAACAACCTATTTTCTTCGACACTTCTCCACATCATGGTTGCTAGTTCCATAGGAATCACATGGATGTAACACACCCACTACCATAACTCAAAAATTTTCGTTGTTTTCGCAATAATGAGACTCCCTGGAACTTGTAGCAGCAAGATGCCAATCCCCGAATCACCGGTCTTCTATTTACCTACCCGATTCTCTGTACATAACCATGGTCTTACATCCCACCTTTCGCAGGAGTGCCAACCACGAGTACGTCTTCTCATAGGGTCTTCCTCTTCTCGCCCGAAGAACTCCAAGGTTCTTCTATTTCCCTATCGGGAAAATCTACTCCCATAGTTCTCTCGCGCGTTTCTCCCTTCCTTGATTTATCGTGGAATCGAAACTCGTGACTTCGTGAGTTCAAAGGTTAAACACCGGGTTCTCGGATTCCCGAGACCCGATGGTCGATCAACTCGCTGACTTTTCCCCGAGAGATTTCGCTACTCGCAGCCTCGAAATTTTGAATACCCAATACTTGGACTCTCACCTTGCGACCCCCAAGTTCGTGAGATCTCTCTATCCCTTCCACCTGTCCTCCTCAGATGGACGGCTCCCAGCCTCTCGCTACTTCGCTGCTTTGCGACTTAGAGCATCCCAACTTTGGGCTCTTACCTCGCGAGTCCCGATCTCTCAAGATCTCTAGATCTCCGCCCCCTGTCCTCTTCGGATGGACAGTTCAGATCCTCTCATGGACTCGCCGCTCACGACTTGAAGCGTCCAACTTTTGGACTTCTACCCCGCGAGTCCCGAGTTCACGAGATCCTCGGATCTCTGCCACCTGTCCTCCTCAGATGGATGGCTATGATCCTCTTGTGGCCTCGCCGCTCGTGACTTGAAGTGTCCAACTTTTGGACTTCTACCCCGCGAGTCCCGATTTCACGAGATCTTAACCCTCGTCTATCTCCCTATAGGTCTAACGAATGTCGGGTTTCCTAGCTAATATTTGATGGTTCAGATCTGTCTCGATGTCGTGCCCTTTCCTACTATTCTTTGGGCATGGAAAAACCAATGGTCCAGATGTTCTCATGGAGTCTGGGGATCTACGAATCAGGTTTCCTCGCTATTCATGAAGATAAGGGAAAAAGGGTTAAGGCAATTTACGCCCTCATTCATTCCTTCGATTTAACAGTCGTGAATGACCGCAGATTCCCTGACAGGGTATCATCCATTGATCAATACTTATTCTTACGCAGCTACTTCGGGATTTCAAGAGGGTCATTCCTCTTCGCATAGGGTTGCTAAAACTTGCACATTCACGCCCTTTCTCCAAGTTCTTGGTAAACCTTTCTGAGAAGGGGAATCTCCATGAAGAGGTCTATTTCGGGCCATTTCGGGATACAGATAAGGGAAACAAATTCCCAAGAACGGACTGGATACCTGACTTAGCTCAACCTGGGCGTGATTAGATTCATTTTATCGACGTGAGTCATGCATGGCTTCCTCTATTACAAGCATTGGTCCATTAGTTATTATCAAAACATTCACAGACATTCTTACACCAAAATCATTCACAATCTCACAGTGTTGTGAGTATATATGTATATCAGTATATGAGTTTCAGGATGCAATACATGAAGATACTTATCAGAAATTAACACCCGAAGTGGGTACGACTACTAAGAGGGCTGCTCGTTTCCACCCAACCGTAGGCTCGGCGACTCCCGAAGGATTTACCACTAGCCACCCCCGAGCTGAGACCACGATGTTCTGAGACTGCGTCCCTTCGTCTGCCAGTGACCAGGAGTGAAGGTTGCAAACCTTCCTCTCTGCTATCACTCACTCTGCGTAAAGAAAAACTGCCAGAGTTCCCCTCGCGTCTTCCCTTTCAATCGTCTCCGCCATAAGCCTTATCCTCTCGCGAGGTTGTGTGTGGCACGATTACCCTCGCGTCGATCAGGCCTAACGGCTCTACGGATGGGCGGTTCACCATCCCATCCCTCATCAAGCCATCCGCCTACCAGCCTGCGAGGCATTGAATTTCAGGTTCAGCGAGCCGCTTTTGTTTCTCCGGGCCAATGGAGTCCAAATACGATATTTAATTCTCGGTGGAAGTTAACTCCACCTTTTCAGGTGCCTTCTACCACCATCGTGGTCTCTTTTCTCCACATCCCCTCTCAGCAGTCTGCAATAAATTCAAAATATTATTCATATTCATTGACCTCCTCCTGCAGGTCCATTTACATCACCTATTCATACTTATGAGTTTTCCATAGTCCTTGGCCAGTCCAGTTATATTTACAATTTGGGGGAAACAGGGTGCTACAATAGATAACTAGACCATTCACTAGTGGGAAAAGTCTTCATTCCTTCTTATGTAGATTGCACATCTTTCCTTGAAGATTAATTACACATGTTACTCTTCTTTGGATTGGAAGGTAAGGTCATTTTCTTATGTAGAACTTCTTCATCTGAAGTTTTCTTTTCTTTACCTACCCTCAAGCATTCTCCATCTTGATGGGAGGAAGAATAACATGAATAGTCTTCTTTCTCGATCATGTTCTTGGAGAGAGATAGTCTCTCTTGTAGTGAAGACATCTCATTCTCTTCTTGTCCAACATCATTGATTGATGGTGCCATTATCTGCAACTTTCTTTCTAATTCATGAAAAATACTCATGTATAAATATTCATGGCATAACAATCGATCTTGCAACCTTTGCTTCTCTTCATCAAGAGCTTGCAACTGCAATCTTAGCTCAAAATTATCCTTTTGGATTTGCCAATTAATATTCTTTTGCAATATCAACTTCATGAGAACGTTACTCATCTTGTTTCCTTGATAAGAGTCTTCAAGATATTCACCAACAGAACTCTTGGATCTCATCACAACAACAACTTGCAACAAATGCCAAAATTAGCTATGATACCACTTCTCTCAAAGAAGTGGATTAGACAAACTGCTATGATACCACTTCTCTCAAAGAAGTGGATTAGACAACCTTCTCTGATACCAATTGATCCAAAAATCCTTAGACACCACTTCTCTCTTTACATATATACATGCAATATATAACTTTATACAAAATAATTTACTGATTGTATTGGGGTGGTTTGCCGAATTCTGATGATGTGCTCTTTACCCAAAAAATTATAAGCTAAAGATTAGTTTGCCTGATAGTGAGATGACACAACAGAAAATAAAATAACTCAAATTACATACTCTTGTTTCATCTTTAAGTTCCCTTTAATCTAATGAAAACTGCTTTCTCCATCTCAAAATATCAAAATCACATGTCAAATGACTCACATATGTCAATTTAATGGATGCTCTTAAATTCCTTTACTCAAAAGAAGAAAATAACTTCAGCATTGAAATCCTTGCGAAATTCTGAGAAATTTGACTATAAGGTCGACCAATTTCTGAACTAGCTCAATTTCACCCTCTTTGACATGAAACCAATGCATTAAATTCACATTAATGGAAAATTGAGCGAATAAATTTACAAATGAATTCAAATCACAAAATAGAACAAAAAATCACAATCCTTGTGAAAAATCATGAAATATGAGTATAAAGTTGCCTATGTTCCGTCAATATACCTCATGGCATGCTTTACGAGACAATGCTAAACTAGTTATTCTCCTGCATGTACTTCCATGCAGTCCATATGAATTTGGAATATGTGCCCTACATTATAATTCATCAGGATTTTTTCCCTGTCTCGATATCTGTGCATGGGGATGTGTGTGCCTTGGAATTCATGCCCAATATATAGGTCTAGGTCCAAAAACCTCTTCTTGAATTAGTTGGCAACTAAATGCCAAAAACAGTGGCATCTTCGTTAACTCCAGACTCATTGGTATAATGTTTAGAACTATGGATATTAATAGCAGAGGTCGGGGGTTCTATTCTTGTGATCCTCTCTTGGAACATTCGTTGGTTTGTTGGTTTGTTATATAGTTTTAAAACTATATATAGGATATGGTTTTAAACCATGTGGTATGTATGTTGGTATAAAGTTAAGCCTCTGCACGATATGGTGGAGTGTGGTCATATGTTAATACATAAACCAAGGGCTAAGGCTAGGGTCGAGGGCTTAGGGGGATTAGGCCCTTAACCCTTTAGCCGCCCAAACAAACTTTAATATTAATTCAAATACAATATATGCCATGTAGAGGTTAAGACACAAATGAGGGCGTGATGGTAATGGGGCTTGTGTTAAGGCTTGGGAGGTTATGGAGGTCATAGGTTAGACCCTCATTGACTCCATAATTTTAATATACCTTAACCATCACTGGCCAATGGGGGGCTACCACATGGCGGCCTACCATTGGCTCATACTTGCCACTTGTCAATATACCATTCGTCCACCTGGAGGTATGATTTTCCCAGTCATCTGCCAACTCACTTGCCAAATGAATATGCCACATCACCTGTTGTACGACCATGCGCCACGTGTCACCTCTTTTTTCCCATGTACTTTGACCTTTGACCTGGCTAACTCAAACTTTGATCGCTTATATCTTTTTCATATGAACTTCATTTGACTTGTGTTTGCAATGTTGGAAAGCTGACGATGAGCTCTATGCATTGATGTCATTTTCAGGATGATTTGAGAAGGTTGAAGTTTGAGCATTTATGGATCCCTTGGGACCTCTATGAGCGTTCCAAATCCTCCTGGACCTTTGCGAGTGTTCCTCATATCCTCTTGGATCATCTATCTTCTTCTCAAACCCTTAAATAAATTGGATATATCA
>JZKD02S1826645.1:0-13906 GCA_000966675.3 Picea glauca | reverse complement strand
CCGAACTCCCAAAGGGTCCACACTTCACGTGATCTTGTATTAAATATTAAGTTAAACAGGGAAAAAGGGTTGGTACTTTATTACATAACAATATCATAATAAACTTATTTAAAATATATTATAATAACCTTTTTGGAAAATGTGCCCAAGTTTATAAAGTCTCCAATATTTTATTAATATTTGACATGAGAGAGAGAGATAGTTATCCAGGTCAATCTCCTTCGGCTCTCCCACACATCCTCTATACTCAATTCTCCTAGAGTCCCGGAGTCTCGAAGCTCCGAAGTGACCCCACGTGTACACATTACCACACCATTTAATATTCAAAGGGGTTGGCTTCATTCACGTGTAATCAATTTAATGAACCTTAAAATAATATAATGTATTATTTTATATTCCTCGAAAATTATGCCCAGGTTTTAAAATTATCCAATATTATATTTAATGATTGAAAAGAGAGAGAGTGTGTTCTTCGGCTCAATTTCCTTCGAATCTCCAACACCTCTTCTATATTCAAATCTCCCAGAGCTACAGATTCCCAAAGACCTGAAGTGACCCCACTTATGCACGTTTCCACATCATTTAATATTTAAAAAGGAAAGGAAAGGAGCAGTCCTTATTTACGTGTGGCTATTTTAATTAGCCTTAATATACTATAATATATTATATTATACCCCTCTAAAATTTCACCCAAGTTTAAACAATCTCTAGTATTATAATTATTATTCAATATTGTAATGAAGGAAAAGATATTTGGGTCCCCCCTTCGACTCTTCCACGCAATTCTTCATTTTCATATAATCGAGAGTCCCATAGTTACAGAGGTGACCCACTTGTCTTACCTTAGGATTTAAAGAAACTGAATTATTTTGGGGTTATAATTTAATAAATTGCAATAAAAGGGTTATTATATTCAATTATGTTAATTGATCACAATTAAATATAATATTATATAATTATTTATATTTCTTATCTATGTAACCTTGTACATGGAAGGATAGGGTTCGGGCCTTCAACAACTTTGGCTTGTGGAATCCCATCACCCAAACATCCCGGAGCCTTGGAACTCCGAACTCTCGAAGTTCCGAACACCACGAGATGGTTAAAGCATTTGGTCACCGTTTATTCCCTGGTGTGTTTGACATTAAAATAATAATAAATATATTATCTTTGGTCTCAGGTATTTTACGCTCTAGGGGCTTAAACCTCCATTTTTATAATAATAAAACAACATTATTAATAATAATAAAAATAATAATCATACGTATAGACATATATACATATATTTCCATAGTCGTACTCAATTTTGTTACGTGGAATATTTAAAGGAAAATAATTTCTCTTACAGAAAATAATTTCTCTTAAAGGAAAAATTTCTCCATCCTGGAAATTAAAATATAATTATAACCTCTCCCTTCTCGTGGGTAAATGAGTAAAATTTTATTTCATTATCATTGTGCTTTACTACTCTTACTAAATTTAAGGAAAATGGTCCTAATACAAAGATTTACCTCCACAGTAAATTCAGTGTTTCTACCAGGATTTACTACCCATCAAAATTTAAGAAGATTCTTCCCAAATTTAGGAGGTTTAACACAATTTAAACATAAATGTTTATTTATGCCCCAAATAGAATTTTGAGACTTTTGTATTTTAATTCATTTAGACCAATTTCATGTTTATGTCCTAATTATTTTTCCTCAAAAATTATTTATAAGGACTTTATTATATTCCCATATTTGGGATTATTTCCTAAAGTCCACATAGATATGATATCCTTTAACGTTTCTGGCATAGGATTTGAGGACATACTAAAATGGAGCACTATTACACAGAAAAATCACTCTCTCTTCTTTTAGAGGTGTTATAGATATTTTTAACTGTTTAGTCATCAATTCCCAAGCATGCATTAAACTGTACAGCACAATCAAGCACAACATCCACTCTCATAAATCTTATTTTAGAACACAAATAGTCAAGAGATAAGAAACTAAATAAAAAGAGATTCAACTAAGACATTCTCTTTATTTTACTTAAATTTCTCATGTCACTTTTATCAGAAATTAAACTTACACAGTTATAGAACATAGTATAAAATTTTCTCTGATCTAAACACTACAGAGATCTAACCAAGTATACTTATCTAGAAACCAAATAGTGATGCAATTGCTAAAAGGGGTTCCCTTTTCCACCCAACCATAGGCACACCAACTCTTGGGAGGATTTACCACTGACCACCCCTTAGCTAGATCATGATGATATGAGAGAGACTCTTCCATCTGTTCAACAACAGCCAGGGATGGAGGCCACTCTTCTCCTCATATAGGAACTTGGCAGGTCTATTTTATCTCCACCAAGAAAGGGGTCTACAATGAGTTCTTCCTGAGTCACTCATCTTCTCTGCAACCCCATTTATTAGCTTGGACTGAAAATGCTGCCCAACAAATTCCTGTACCCAAAACAAATTCATTTTCTCAGTTCTCTTCAGAACCAAAGAGCGACACATGCTCTCCCCCTTCTGAAAATGGTCACCAGACTCATTTTTTTGGCTCCTCTCTTATTCCCACGAATTTTACTCTATCTTCTTGCCTTCCTCAACAAGATTTCATGGGTCCAATTCCCAATTTCATGGGCCAGGTCAGGAAGTTTTCAGATGGGTAATCTTCCCATGTCCTCATTGACTCTTGAGGAGGACTTCCCAACTACCATCCTGACTGGTAATTTATTTTTCTGGTTCAAAGGACTGTTCTGGATTTGAATAATTTAAATCAAGTAGAGTACTGGTCTGGTAGGGGTCATCTTAACTATTGTTAGTTCCCCTCACCAAATATCTCATGCATCATGATCTACCTTGGCAAAACCCTTCAACAGTTATGCAACACTTTACATTTTATTTAGTAACATAAATATATACATTACCTTTTATAACAAAAAGGTTCATCAATTCCAACATTCACACATATTTATTCTGCCCATAGTCTTTTAGAAGGTTATAGTTATATTTACAATCTGGGGGAAACATGGCTATTACAATCTCCTCCCCCTTAAAGGAACATCGCCCTTGATGTTCTACCTACTGATGTGCTCTGTATGTACAACAATAAACAAAAATGGGTATGCATGTTTCATGGTATCCTCCATTTCCCATGTAGCTTCATTTGGACCAAAGTGTTTCCACTACACCTTGACTTGTGCAATGGTTCTATTCGTGAGTGGGATTTCTTTCCTGTCTATTATGCATTGTGGATCTGGTAGGAATTCTCCCTCTGGTTCCACCTAAATCAAAAATCAATCAATTATATGATTAGAATCATGTACATATTTATTCAGTAATGAAACATGGAAAACATTATGTTCCTTTACTTTGGGAGGAAGTGCTACTATATATGCTATAGGTCCCACTCTATCCAAAATATCAAAAGGTCCACAATACCAAGGTTCAAAATTGGCACAAGCTCCCATTCTCAAGGAAATTTTATGGGCATAACTCGAAGATACACATGATCCCCTGCTTTGAACTCTCTAGGAGTCCTTTTTCTGTCTGCATAGCTTTTCTGTCTATCCTGAGCTATTTTTAGATTTCTGTTTTATTTGAGCTACTTGTTCTTCTATTTATTTTAGCATATCTTTCTCAAGTGTAATTCTGTCTACTAGGTTATTCTAGTTGATTGGAATATTGCATTGTCTACCATAGAGAGCCTCAAAAGGGCTCATCTTCAATGACTCTTGATAGCCATTGTTATAAGAAAACTCTACCAGTGGTAGGTAGTATTCCCACTTCTTGGGTTGATGCATCACATGCATCCTTAACATGTCCTCTAACACTTGGTTTACCCTTTCTGCCTGCCCATCAGTTTGAGGGTGATAGGTTGTACTAAATAGCAATTTAGTTTCAAAACCAACAAACAAAGATTTCCAAAAATTTGAAGTAAATGTTGTATCTCTGTCTGATATGATTTCCTTAGGAATGCCATGCAGTCTAAATATTTATTTCATGAAAACACTGGAAATATCTATTGCCTTGTAAGTTGAATTAACGGGACTAAAGTGAGCAACCTTGCTCAGTTTTTCCACAACTACCATAATGGCGTCATTCTGCTTGGTTGATTTTGGAAACCATGTGATGAAATCCATGTAGATGGTTTCCCATTTCCATTCTGGGATTGGTAGGGGCTGCAACAACCTTGCTGGATGCCGGTGTTATGCCTTAACCTGTTGAAATTATAGACATTTAGATAATTAATTAGTGATGTCCTTTTTCAGTCCAGGCCAATAAAATAGTTTCTTAGTGGCTGTGATCATTTTCTGATAACCAGGATGACTAGTATATGGTCTTTTATGTAGTTCATCCATTATGAACCTCTTCAAGTCATCACAATTTGGAATATACAACCTACCTTTGTAAGTTAGTAGGCCATCATTCAACATCTGATAACCCTCATACTTCAGCCCCGTGGGCTCTTTCTCTAGTTATGATTTGACAGTCTTTAAAAATGCATCTGTTTCTTATGCACTTTTGACTCTCTCCTTGATGTCTGATTCATAGGTGCTTACAACTGCCAAGTTAATCAATTTGATACTTCTACTAAGGGCATCGACCACCCTATTTTCTTTTCCTTTAATATGTTTGGTTTCAAAATCAAACTCACTAAGGAGAGCCATCCACTTAGCTTGTCTAGCATTGAGTTTTGGTTGCTCAAACAAATATATCAACCCACTATAGTCTATCATAAGCACAAATATTCTACCTAGGAGGTAATGCCTCCACATTTTTAAATCATGTACTATGTCAGCCAATTCCAAATCATGGGTCACATACTTGATTTCATGCTCATTCAATTTTCTGGATTCGTAGCAAATCACATGTGCTTCTTTCATAAGGACTTCTATGAGCCCTTCCTTGTAGGAATCTGTACACATAAGGAAGTCCTTATTTGGGTCTGCAATCTTAAACACACGTGCATTGGTTAGAATGTATTTCAGCTGTTGGAATCTCTCTTCACATTCTGATGTCCAAATTAATTTAACTCCCTTTTTCTGAAGGGAGGTGATTGGGCAACCAATATTGGAAAATCCCTTTATGAACCTTCTATAGTATCCTGCTAGGCCCATAAAGGATATGATATCAGATACATATTTTGGGGTAGGCCAATCCATAATGGATTTGATCTTGTCAGGATCAACTGCCACTCCTTATTCAGAAATAACATGGCCTAAGTAATTGAATTGTTTTTGGAAAAAGTCACACTTACTAAACTTAAAATTTAGCTGATGTTCTCTTAGCACTTGAAGAACTAACTTGAGATGTTCTTCATGCAATTCCCAACTCTTAGAATATATTAGGATATCATAAATGAAAACAAACACAAATATATCCAAGAACTTACTGAGCATATTATTCATTAAGCACATAAAAGTGGTTGGTGAATTAGTAAGCCCAAATGGCACCACCACAAATTCATAGTGCCCATATCTTGTCCTAAAGTATGTTTTGTGGATGTATTCACCCTTGATTCAGACTTGATGGTATCCATACCTCAAGTCAATATTGGAGAAAATTGTAGCACCCCTTAATTGGTCAAACAAGTCATCGATCCTCGACAAAAGATACTTATTCTTAATGGTCATCTTATTGAGTTGTCTATAGTCTATGCACAACCTGAGTGTCCCATCCTTCTTCTTCGCAAACAAATATGGTGCTCTCTGAGGAGACACACTAGGCCGAATGTAACCTTTTTCCAACATCTCCTTTAGCTGTAGTTTGAGCTCAACTAGCTCTGGTGTACTCATTCTATAGGGTGCTCTAGACATTAGCAATGCTCAGGGTATAAGTTCTATTGAAAAATCAATATCTCTTCTTGGATATAGACGTGGTACCTCTTCTGGAAACACATCTTTATACTCTCTTAATATAGGATGGTCCTCTAGGCTTGGTTTATTGTAGTCAACATATTTCAACACTTGTATTGCATACAAAGGACATCCTTTTCTGCAATACTTCTTCAATTGAAGGGATGATATTTGTCTCACTGAGACATACTTTTGAATTCCTTGTAGGGTTATTTTTCTCCCTTCTTCATCTTCACACTCCAAAGTTTTATTGTAACAGTCCAACTTGGTTTTATGGGTAGCCAACCAATCCATACCAATCAATAGGTCATAATATCCTAAAAGGAGTATGTTTAGGGTTTCTTGGGTGGGTAATCCATTCATAATGAATTGGCATACTGGTATGACCTCTGTTACATTTCTTTTGGTTCCAGTGGATAGTTGTACCGGCCATGATTTAACATGTTTTACTTGCTGCAATTTACATTTCTCAACAGTTTGAGGGGAAACATAACTCATATTAGAACCAGGTTCAATTAAAATGGAAAATAGATGGTTGGAAATCATACCTTCCATCTCCACCACTGAATCTTGGTCGTCAACTTGTCTATTATACAAGGCTGCATAAATTTGTGGCATGCTCCTAGCTACAACATTGACTGTGGTAGCCTCCTGGATGTTGTAGACCCTCCTATTGTCTTGTTGCCTATGTGGGAATTCCCTTAGCAAATTCTCTTCTCCACAACCCCAACATTTCAAGGGCTCTCTCTTTGTATTATTAGTCTTACCTGGGGCTTATCCAAAGGGTTTATTACCACTCTGAGATGGAAAATTATGCTGATGCACACTTTTAGTAGGAAGGATCTTTTTATAACTTTTCCCATGGTTCTTAAATATTGAGGATTTAAACCCCTTCTTCTTGAATCCTAATTTACTTTTATTCTTCCAATCCTTATGAGGTTCTGCCTTATTTTTGAATTGCTCATAGTAGTACCTTGCCTTTCAAATAGTGTCTTCTAAAGTCTTTGGTTCATCAAACTCAATTTTGTTCTGGAAGGACTGAGGAAGTCCACTAATAAATCATTACATCTTTACCTTTTAATCCTTTATGTAGGGAACATACCTCATCAACTCAAGAAATTTGTTGATATATTCATCTATTGTGAGTTGTCCTAGCTTGAGTTCATAGAACTCATTGTCTTCCCATCATAGTATTTTTCAGACAGATACTTCTTCTTGAAGTATTTCTCAAATTGTTTCCATGGCAAGTCCTTCTCATGGATTCCTTTCACATTCCTAAGGTCCTCCCACCAAATGGAGGCCTTTCCATTCAAGTTGAAAATAGCTATTCGGGCCTTTAAGTTTTCAGAGTAGTCATGGACTCTGAAGTACTTCTTCAAGACAAGTAGCCCAACTTATGCTTCTTCCCCCTTTCTAATTTCTCCATCGAAAGTGGGTGGTTTGGATTTCTTAAACTCTTAAGAATCACGACTCTTGGAATGTTTCCTCTTCTTTCTTCTCCTCTGGGAATGTGAACTAGTCTCACTACTAGAAAATTCCTTTGAGTTGCTAGTTTCCTCACTAGAGGATTCTTCCGTTGAATGTCTCTTGGCTCTATGTTGGGCCTTGTTTGAGGTGATCCTCCTTGTGTGCCCACTTTCAGGACCATGCTTTTGTATCTCAGGTGGACTTTGGGTTTTCTTAGTATGATGTATTTCCACATTACTGGTTGCTGGTCCATGTTGCAACTGCCTTTGTATATCTGATAGGTTTTTTAGTAGGAATGCATTAATTTCAGTTTGTTTTTCTTGTTATTTTATCAGCCTTTCATTGTCAGCCTTACAACTCTGTGATTATGCCATGAGGCTTCTTACAGTTTCAGCCAAATCCGGAGGGGTTTCCACCGCCCTCCTCTCATCAAATTATTCTTCTCTATTGTGGGAGATTTCCCCCAACTCATGGTGTGTCACCATTCTTTATGTTGTAGTTTTCCTACTATCCACTGACTGTTTGAGTGATGATAAAACATTTCCTGTTAGTTAATTATCTACTAGTTTATGAACAACATATACAATTTGTAAGGTGAAGTCAACTTCATTATTTGGAACAATAGCAACACACTGTTCAATTTTTTAGAACATATAACAACAACAGAAAGTTTCGTTCCTCTCTTTAGTAGCGGTTTAAATAAGCTTCTTATGAATGGGGTAAGATAGGGTGTTACCCCTTAAAATTTATCTACTAAAATTTTATGCGACTCGTTTATGAGCCCAAGTGTTATTGACCGCTCTGATACCACTCTGTCACACACCCGATGCCTAAGTACCTTTTTAAGGGATGGGGTATACATTTTTTCACTTACCTACGATGAATATGGTATCGAGGACTAATCCGTTTCTCTCGATGGATAGTTTCGATGCATGCCAGACCTCCTGAACTTCAGTTAGGATCCAATTGACACCTAAGGTTCACCAATCCTACTAGACCCCACTCGACTCGTGTTGATATCAATTCTCGCTTTCGAAATTTCCCTCCCCTTCTCTATTTTTACAACTTCTTTTGTCCATTTGTTTTCCCTTTTCTATACTTACCCAAATTCCCCTTTTCTTTTTTCCCTTCTATTCTCCCTTTCTAGTTCTTATACTTAGTCATTTTCCCAAAATGACGGGTTCACAGACTCGTGGATCCTCATTTCCATCCACACTCTCACATCATGAGTTCGACCGACCGCCACATTATTCTATACTTAGCCGTTTCTGTAGTCGCGGGTTTCTGGGTTGGGGGGTTTCAAGATTTCATATCCCTTGTTCCGTGACATACATTTTGTACCTTATTGACGATTGAATTCATTAGGACCGAAACGACAACCTCACGAGGATATAAACCCCCCTACATTTTTATAGAGGTGGTACTCCTCTGTTATGATTTTCACGGGACTCTAGGTCTTCAGAATGTGGGACTTTTAGAGAAGTTTGTCGTGGTAATCAAAGAAAAGATAAAAATGCAAAAACATATATATTTTTTATTTTCTTTAAATAAAGTTCCTGAGAATGGACCAGGAACCACACACATTCACACATTTAAAATAAATAAACAAAATTTCCTCACATCCATCATAGTTGGGCTAAAGATTTTTGATTACATAAAAAATAAAAGAAAATGATCCACATGCATAAGAGAACTTTGACAGAGTGATGCGTGGGCAACTCAAAAAAATATAATTATAGATCAACCTCATATACTTTATATTCAAAAAACTAGGTTACAAAGTACAGTCAAGATTGTTCCTAAAATAACTATCTTGAAATTTCTAAAAAATATATAGTTTATTACATATTCTTTGAAATTTAAATGCGTTTTTCATAAATACTGGGATTGGGGCTCCCACGGACCATAAATAAAACATATATAAGAATGAAGTTTGTAGAAGGAATAAAGTGGGCGGCGAAAGACAACAAGACCTAGTAAGAAGAAAAATGAAATTATCAGTCTTCGGTTAAACCTTTTTATTTAAAGAGGTGGAGTAACTGCTGAAGGACTTGATAAAGAAAGAAGGATATGATCAGTATGAACTTATTATGATGGTATATATTCTCTGTCACTTTCTTTCTCATGTCCTTTTATTTCTTTCATCGACGGTTACAGGAACCGTCTCAACTGCCTTTTTCCCTTCATCGGTCAGTTTGTCGATAGATTTTTTAAACCACTCTTCGATATAGCTTCTAATTGGTGTCACGTTGATTTCATGCCATATTTTTATATTGAAAAGCTTTCCCTCCAAGTCCCTTAGATCAATGGATATATTATTCAAACATTCTAGAATATCTTGATTTTTTACTGAATAATCCACTAGCCAGTTATCTATGTCATCACTGTTTTTAAGTTTCTGTGGTGCGGAGTTTCGCATGTGTTGTTCGGATAATCCACAGTTGGTTTCATTTCATCATCGATGTTTTGAATCCGAATCGGGATTTATCATCAGGACTAATCGTCGAATGAGAGCTAGTTGATCATCGTCAATTAATACTTTAAATGAAAGACAATTTTTAATTTAAAAGTTATTAACTAAGTCTGCTATCATAATTTCTGAATTTAATTTAATTAATGAGACTTAGATCTAGGGTTTTGAGAGTGAGTTATTTATTAATTACTTTTAGGGTTTAGTCATGTCAATTTACTAGATTGATTAAATATGCGTATTACTTATTTATGATTAGGATACTAATTAGTGTGTATAAGTATATACAAATCTAGGTTATATGAGGCTTTTTAATTAATTATTTGTTTAGGGTTTTAGGTAATTAGGTCTTACTCCTATTTATTTAATATTGTTAGTATATATGTAGTGGGTTGTTTATGATTATTTCTAAGGTGATTAGGATATTAATATCATATGATTACTCAAGAATTCCATAGAACTTTTCAAATGATAACCCTTTAAAGATCTCAACTTGTTTGTCAAAGGCTTGCTTGGTTAGGAACAATGAGTTGAGAATCAATTTGGGGTCTTGGACCTCATTTGTGCTCTTGGCTAGGTCTATCTCAGTCGACCTTTTGAATAATTATTCTCTCCTTATTATGTCTTGGATGCATGCTTGGACAATGATATACAATTTTTTAACCTTTTTCTTCCAACATGCGTTCAATTGTTTTATTCAGTTTGGAGAAGGGAGATCCTACTCTCTTCTTCTCAATTCTGTCATATTGGTAGCTTTAAAAATGAAGGGTATGACCATTTCAAGGTAAAAACCTTCTTCATTTTTCAAATACTCCTATAAATATTCATGGAAGGCATGTGCCCTCGTTCCAAAAGAAACCATGTTATTTGAAATCTCCCAAGCCTCTGTAATTAATTCCATTATTTTCTTAATGTTATTCTCCACATAGCCCCTGGCTGATGTGAGCAGGCTTGAATATCCTTTCAGTTTAGCTACAGGTATGGTAGGCCTGATAATTGCTAAAGGACTAGCAAGTAATGGAAGAGGCATTAAAGATTCCTCCAATTCTTTGACTCTTTCCTTTAACTTGGCGTTCTCTGCTTTAATGCCTCCAATAGAATCGTCTAAAGCATCTCTAGTTTCTCGGTAAATTTGGGAAATTCGGGAAGGACACATGTTCCGTAGGTTAACCTCTGAACGAGATTTCCTTTTTTTATTCTTTACATCTCTTTTCTCAATAATTAAATTTTTGGATTCACTGTCGAAAACAATGCTCTGAAATACAAAGGACTCTTCTTCATTGAAGGTCTCACTCTCAATTATTTCCATTAGAGGATTCTGGCGAGCCGTGTCCTCTGGATGATCAGCGTTGGGTAACATTTTCTTGATGTCAATCTCGAGTTCCATATCCTCGAGGGAGAGGTCATGGATGTTTCTTTCGGCTCGAGGTCCCTCCTCTTCTTGCACAATATTTTTTCTTTTCTTCCTCAAGGGAAGTTTATGGGAACTTTCAATTTTTCTTGAAGGAGGGTTCTTATCTCCTCCTCCTCTTGAAGAAATGTGGGTCACTTTCTTAATTTGGTGGGCCGTTGGAGCACTTCTCTGAGATTTTGTACTCTTTGGAGTGACAGTTGGGGATTGGACACTCTTCTCGCCAGGACCTTTTTATTTCTGTTTGTACGACTCATTGGTGTTGAGTATTGTTTCCAAGCCGCCAGTGTCATGAGTAGGAGTGCCTGAGTCATTATCTTCGTCTTCATTCAGAATAGTATTAATAAAATAATTGTTGAAGCCAATTTCCAGTAGGTGTTCTACAAAACTTACACTAGGGTCAAACCCTTTTACCCTTTCAACATATCTTAGATTTAGGCTGTGGAAGTGGCCTGCAAATTTATCAATCTTGTTCATATTTATGAATATGAAGTCCCCAACTTTCCAAGGTAGAGGTATGAATTGATTTTTTCTCTTTTCATGGAAAAAATGCAACCAGTAGTTGTACTGCCTTCCTATTTCAGTAACAAACATTTTGTCAGATATGTGGAATGGAAGGAAGGAAGGATTTTCCTTAGAACCAAAAATCCTTATAACATTATAATTCTCCATTTGATCCAGTGTCCCCTTCCTATACAAGAACTTACTTGCCTGGTCAGACATCCGAGGGGTGTCCTTTCCAAAAAAAAACCTTTAAAAACTGAGACAAAGTCATTAAAAACTTCATAAAATGCTGGGAGGCTTTGTGCCTTCATAATGTTTGATACCAAAATGTTACTGGGTCAAATTCACATTTTATCTTCTTACACACAGATAATATTGGAAACTGAAAGCAATGTGCTATCGCGAAAACCAAAAAAGAGGACATAAATAATTTCTTCTCCTTCTTGTATTGTGACAATTGGGAAGAGATTTCAACGGAAATCAACTTGCCCCAATCGAAGATGGCCTGTAAATTGACCGAAAAGTATAAAATCTAAAGAATCATGAAAGAAATGTTGGCTGTAGTTTCTTGTCCTGTTACCCTCATTAAAAGCTAATAAATTTCCCAGAAAGGATTTTTAAATGCGCCAACCTGCAATCTCGTGATGTCCTCGGGGATGGCCGTTGGGTTCTCTAGGAACTCATGTAAGAGGTCGAACCCATTGTCATGCTTCTTTAAGAATTCTCTGCAATATTCACCCTTGAAGGTAAGCATTGGTTTGGGAAGTCTGAACATCTTATGAAATACATGAGGCGACAAAGAGACAGGGGAATGGTCCTGCAATTGAATGATCCATTGGTTTGGAATATCTCTCTCGACACACTAGGAAACCAACTCCTTACAGTCGAAAACCTATGGGACACAGTTTGCACGAGCGATTCTAGACATCTAGATTACTTCCTTTTTGGTAGAAGGGGATGAGTAATAAGAATATGCTCTGGACCACTAAAAGTTCTGATCCTCACGCCCAAAAATGTTCAATGTATCTCTACAGAACTGTTGTCGAGTTGTTTCCATAATTTGATGAAAACATTCCTTTGCTCCAGATAATGTTTAAAATGAATGCTTGAGAGGGATAATATAATCCTTCGCAAATCCTGGTTTAATGCATTTTAATAGGAGATCTCCTCAAGCCCTTCGTTCATTAATGGAAATATTTATGGAACCCGCATGATAATTTGTTAGCATTAAATCATACTAAATGTGTATGGGGAAGCACGTGAAGGTGTGGGGGATAGACGAGAGCGAAATAGGATTTGAGGATTTTGTGAACTCAAGAAATCGCGAACCCACGACTGCAGAAGGTCGAAAAATGACTAAGTGTTGTAACGCGGTCGGTCAGACCTAAAAAAGGAGAGATGAGATACTGAGGAGTTGGGGGGGTCCAATGGTAAAAATGTATATCGCAGACCGTTTGGATGCAAAATGTATATCACGAAACATGGGATGCGAGAGTTCAACCTTGCCAATCCGGGAACCCGTGATTGCAAAATCAACTAAGTATAGGATAGCACGGTGGCTGGTCAGACTCGTGATGCGAGGGCATGGATGAAGATGAGGATTTGCAAGTTCGCCAACCCGGGAACCCGCCGTTCTAAAAATAATGACTAAGTATAGAACAAGAAAGGGAGAGTAGAAGGGAAAAAAGGAAAAGGGGGAAATGGGTAAGTATAGAAGAGGGAAAAGAGAGGGAGAAAAGAAGTTGGGCAAATAAAAAAGGGGAGGGAAATTTAGGAAGCGTGAATTGATATCAACATACCCAAATGATCCATGATATACATTTTGACCATTGGACCCCCCCGGATGTTGATTAAGGTTGGTTGTCATTGATGTCAACCCTTGAAGAAAGACCCGTAGCACAAAGTATTGGGTGATGGACCCAATAGTGTTTGATGTAAATATGACTCATTATTGTTTTTTCATGGTTGAGAAGAAGTAAATATGGATGAACTCCAAAGTGGTCCCCTTATGGTGAAATCCCTCACGGGAAAACGCTTTCTGGAGTAAGAGAACCCATGCTTAATTATGGAATAATGAGATAAGGAAAGCGAATTTGTTAGGGAAAATATCCTATATGGATAGTTCTTGTCATGTCATTTCCGGTGGTATGTGGAACGTCACATAATTCCTCACGGTTAGAGAGTTATGGCCATGAGAAGTTGGA